>CM042838.1:136457063-136627063 GCA_023653725.1 Bungarus multicinctus
TACGCTAATGTCATGAAAAATAAAAGAATGTGGATTGCAATGGCCCAAAAAGGCTGGACCTCACCCAACTGAAATTCATGGAGGATCTTCAAGAATGGCATAAATAATGCCCATAACATTAATGACTGAATGTTGAAGAGTGTGCCAAATTCTCCTACAATGATATGAGGACTGAACATCATACGAAACAATTACTTCAAGTTATTGCTGCTAAAGGTGGTTCTACAAGCTATTGAATCATAATGTGTATTTAGTTTTCCACGCATGGCTTTTCAAGTTTGGCTTTCTTTTTGTAAAATAAGTGACATAGTGTAATATGTAATGTATTCTCGTTCATCTGAGGTTGTATTTTACTTTAAAAAAATGCTAAGGCCCAGATGATTTTTACTATGTCCTGCTATGTAAAATCATAGAACTCAAATACACACACACACACAAAGGAGGGGGAGAGAGACTTAAAGCTAGATAAAGGGAACCCAATTAAACAAATGAGTCAAAAACATTAGACTTGTTCATTTGTTTATTGAAAGAAATTATTCAAAATTACATATTTGTGTGTGGCAAAAGTATGTGAAACGATGTTTCAGTAACTGGTGTGCCTGCTATCATTCCAGGCACCGAATCTAGTTTATTTACCATTCTTACAAGCGATATACAGCACTGTCACGTGACCACTACTATCTCTCCTATAAACCTTCTGTTTTTTCCTATTTCAGCAAAATGATTTATAAATGGGACTGAAAACTTCATCTTATGAGAGACTGGTTGGATATGTTTAATTTTGAGAAAAGGACAAGGGGGGATATGGAAAGTAATTTTTGACTATCAGAAGCTTATTACACAGAAGAAGCTCAGAACCAATTATTAAAATAAGGTTGATCTTTGTTGAATGTATCAAAACTGCAGGCTGGGCAATTATCTGTCAGGGAATGCACTACATAAGAAGTAGACTTGGCCTAAACAGACTATTCCAATGAAGCCTATGATTATATATCATGTTATCCTTTTATTTTATTCAATTTATTTAAATATAAATAATTTTATTTATTCATTATATAAATTCCGACAAAATGATTATCCCTTATTTCTACATTGCTGTCTTATAACTTGCTTAACATCTATACATGTGATCATTTTCATATCAGTGTATGTATATGTATGAGGGACCATTAATCACCTGCCCAACAAATTGAAGCAGAGATTTTTCGTAGTCAGGCTATTTAAATTCTATAATGAGATACCGAAAACTGTTGCTGAAATTTATACACAGTATATAGAAACATGTACTTTTACTGATAGGATTCCTCTAAAGTTGCTAGCTTTGACTTGTTTTTGCAGATATGAATAAACCATTAGAGCAAGAGAGGGCAACCTATGGCCTCCAAAACCATTTTAATGTTTGTGGGGAAAACAGGAGACCATCTTGAGCTAATATACATACATAGATTGACAAGACAGATATTGGCAGGATAAAAATAAAAGCTCCTGACTGCAGTTACTGAAAACTGATGGTGCATTTTTGAGACAAGAAAACTATAATACATTCCTTAAAATAGATTTTTTGCATCTAATAAACAGAACTCACCAAGACACCCACCTGAAATGTCGCTTCCAATATAAAGCTATATATTTCCCATTTTAAGATTATCACTCTACGTGCTTTAATCCTTACTCTCTCTAAACAGCTTCCAGCCCTCAAAGGATTTCCTTGTTCAGCTTTAAGGGATGGATTCTAATAATCGAGTGTTTCCTTTTCATTTTTGAGTTCAACTAAAGCTATGCCCAAACAAGAAGCTTGCAAAAACAAGATAAACTGAAGGTCTACGCTAGTAACACAGGAAGAGTGCTTAGGGAGGAATTACAGCCTGCACATTTATTGTGGTTTGATCTTTTATGGGCCATTTCATTTAATTCACCGTGTTGTCCAAAATGACTTGGAACAGAGATAATACAGTAATATCCATTCAAGCTGGGTTTGGGAAAGGCTGAAGTACGCTATTGTTATCCCTTTTGAGGTAAGCTGTATTAGGTAAAGAGCTGAAAGAAAAATGCAGAACCACTAAAAACACACCGACACACTTCTTACTGTTGGAGCCAGCGTGGTTGGAGCGGATCAGACAGCGGGTTCCACGCTACTATTCCAAGACCCGCCGCGGGGTCATCCTGCCATACTTGGCGCCTCCCTGTGAAACCCCTCCCGCCGGGTGGAATAGCAGCAGAAGAGGGCGAGTTTGTAAAGCCTCCGTCCACCCACGGCTCCCAACCCCATGGCCTCGACTTGAGGGTCTTTGGCCCCAATCCCAACACGACGCCCTGGTCGAATCTCTCTAAACAGTAAACGAATCTTTCTCTCTTCGAGTAGACGCTTCTTCCTCGACTCGCCATTTATGAGAAAGGAAGGGGTTGCGGCGTCTCCCCTCCACCCTTTTTTTCCTCAACACCAATTCTACAGACCCCTCCTCCCCAAGCCGTCGGCTCGCCGAATCCGCAGACCAAGCGCCGATTCCGACCTATTTCCACCACGTGCCGCGAGCCACCACTGCGCCTCCTCCCTTACTGTTCATCCTCCGAGCCTGCCTCTCCCGCAGGTTCCCTCCAGGTCAAGGGTGGGGAGGGGGGGGGTCGAGGACACGGGTCCTCTCTGAACCGCCAGACCCCCTCCCCACGACAGAACTTGTCAGCGCGCCATGTTGTATTCCCGTCACCCTGGCAACCCCAGAGCATCAAGCACTTCAACCCGGGAAAACGACCTAGCCCCAACCCTCGCAGCTGCGCCGGCTTCTGACAGAGTGGCGCAAGCGCAGTTACTAACCTCCGCCCTCTCCTATTGACTGCGGCAAGCGAAGGGCAGGATTCATGTTTGCGGGCTTTCAGAATTGCGCATGCGGAGTGTCAATTTACTCCTCGCCCGTCGGCTCCCAGCCCGTCGGTTTTGCGCATCCTCAGTCGTTACGACTGTCTCAGCAGAGTAGCTGGCAGTCCTTTCTCCCGTGTCGAGTGCGGGTATGCAGTGCAGTCTTTTTTCTTAGGGTGAAATCCGCCATTGGTACTAGTTAAGGAGGCAACAGAATTGAATATGTTTTTTCCTGGGAATAAGCCCTGTTCCAGCCGCCCATTAAATAGTGAATTAACCCACTATGTTTAGTGTAGCGTAGCGTGGAAATCGACCAAGCTCCATTTTAATCCATCATTTGATGATTGGCAATGGCCAGAGATGTTGGGGGGGGGGGGGCGCGGCGGTAGGAAATGGCGTGGAGACATAACTGCCCTCCAGGTGTACTTCTGCATGTAGTACTTGCAGACCTAGTGCAGCATATGGTTAGGAACCTAATAAATTGGGTTAATTGTACATTCCTATTTGTTATTCCTTTTGAGGTAAGCTGTATTATGTCACGTAGAATGGTCTACGTGACAAAGGCACGAGGAAAAGCAGATTAAAGGAAAGCGCAATTTAGTTCACTGCCAACACCGCTCCATACCCTTCTACCGTTCCAAATTATCCTTGTTCCCACTGTCCATACACTTCATATATTACCTGTTGAACCTTCGAAGATTTCATCAATTCTATCCAATCAAGCTTTTTTACAGTTGTCTCTTTCCAGTCTTTACCCATTCACTTTTCCTTTATATTTTCAATTTGCTATTCAGTCATTCATTTTCTCTAAAAGAAAATATTTATTTTGTATTGACTGCTAACTTTTGTATTTGACCTATGTTCATTCAGAATCCATTCATTCTGGACCCTACTGATTCTTGTTTTACCATCAAATAACCAGCTCCAGTTACTACTGAGTAGATAGAACGATGTCTTACATAGATAACCTTTATTGTCATTTTTTATGTCATTTTTTTTACTGTGGGCACACTGGCACACATTAAAAATGAAATTCTGTTGCCTGCTGTTAAGTCTACACATATATACCATTAACAATGTTGAAAGAAATATCCTTCTGGGTTCAGTTCCAAGTGGGGAAAAAGACACTGGAAACATGGAGGCTGCTTGGAAGGTTTAATGGTTACAGGGCCACATGGCCTAGAGCTCCAGAGAAGATGATCACATGCTTCAAGATGAGAAGAGAAGGGAAAAGGGGAAAAAGAAAAAAAGAGAAAAGGAAGAAGAGTGTTGAGGTGCTGAGAGTACCTGGGTTTTATACTCTCTGTTGAGATTTGAATTGGAGCTTGTATTCTAATTGGTTGTCAGACTCCCAGGGGCGGGGGTCTTAACTCTATAGGCTTGGTCTGGCCTTTCTGGGTGATTATGCCCTTAAAAGGGCTTTTGGCAATTGCTATAGCTTTTACCTGGAGTTCCTTCTTATGTAAAGTATTCTGGCCCAGGCCTTAATGGCCCACCCATTGACAAAGGTGGGGGTGAGTTTCTGCTTTCTTGAGTGAGTTTCTGCTTCTTGAGTTTCTACTCTTTTTATAAGAAATATTCTGCCTTTTAATATTTCCTGGGCTATTTCAATTTTCTAGGAGAGGGGTGGATGCTAACTTCCCACAATCCCTCATTTTTTTTTTTTTTGAAAACACGTGAGAGTTCTGACAAAAAATTAAAAGGTGATCAAATCAGGGAAACTTGATGGGTGCTTTTAAAAAAAAATTTTTTTTCTCTGATGCAAAGGAAAGGCATTGAAAAAAGAGGCAACAGAAAAGGATTCCTTCAGTGGCTCCCAAAAGCTTTCAACCATAAAGCTCTGGGAAAACTTCTGGTTTTTTTTTTTTAGCTGTATCCAATTATTCATGCCAAATAATTTTCAGATGTTTGATATATTTTTGTGAGCTTACAGTCAGGTTGTAAGCACAAGCCTCTATACAGTGTTCACAACCTTTAAATTACAGGCTGCTCATATCCAAGGTTATGGTTACTACCTGCCTAGCTCTTAGCTTCCAGGATTTGTGAGGCCAAATTGAGGTTAGCCAGTGTGCAACCAGGCTATTTAGTATTTTTAAAGTTACACACAATGAGCCCTGGGACTTCTATTCATGAGACCACCAGTGCAACATATCCTGCTTTACTGGGCAACTGGGCAGCATCATTTGTGAGTCACAGTCAGGACTTGGGGTTTGGAGATCTCTTTTCTGCTATCTCTTCAGGAATTGCCTGAAGGAGATGCCATCTTCCCCATGGAATTAGCAGGGTAATATGACTGCTTGGGCCTTAGTGCCTCAGAGCAGCAAAACAAACAAACAAAAATAAAAAAACACATTAAAACGAAGCTAGGAGCAGCTTTTTGTGGAGGTAGGTAAAAAGGGTTAGCCTCTCTAATTCTAAATGGTGTGTCTCTGTATGTGCCTGTGTATGCAGCTAGTTTTACATACAGATAATACAAACGTGGACAATTTTCCCTCCCACCAGACAGAAGTACAAGGTGTTCAGAACTTGCTGGGCCAGCCACTCTCAAATACAATCCTTACATGAGTACATCAAACTGGTTACAATATAGATAATGCAAGAAAGAAACATAACAATGGATTTCACATTACAATGAATTTTCAGTTACAATGAATTTCCAACCTCCCCCATAATCTTTCTGTCTTCTGGGGATTGAAAAGAGTCATTTAGTCTTTTACTGGTCCATCTCAGGGTCCTTTCCTTCACGTCTCTGGGTGGCATAGGCTTGGCCTGGTGGTATGGGTCAGGCTTGGGAAGGTCTGCCCACTCTGATTTACTGTAATGACTTTCAGTGGAGGCTGGATCCAAACCCAATTCCTTGCTCCAATGGATGGAATGTCTCTAGGGGCAGCATCTGCTTCCACATGTGGCAGGCCTGGAACACACAGAACAAGGGTCCCTTCCCCCTTCACTGGTAATTCTACCAGGAAAGGCATTGTAAAAGGATTAGAGATTTTGGTGTCTGTGGTGGGGGGGGGGGTAAGATAGCTTGCAGGCATGGTTTGAGGATGAAGAATAACACATTAGTATTGCAGTTACTGAAAAGATAAATCAGTTTCAACAAAATGGAGACACAGCAGATGAGAAAGGAAAAAAACTGGATTCACAAGCTTCAGGAAAAAGGATGAACAGGTAAAATCATTTAAACACACAGTAAATGCAAGGATGAAACTTTTCTTGTAAATGAACTTAGAACATTCACTAATAACCTTGGGTTTTTCTTAAAAGCACAGAGAGGAAAGAAAATTGACTGTTCCTCATCCAGTTTGGTTGGCCAGACCAGACCGGGAGAAGACAATTTCAGTGTTTTTAAATCTTAACAATTTAAAATTAATATCTGAAGAGGTCAGACACTTTTAACAGTTGCAACAGTTACCTCGAGGACACACAAAGACTTAGACACACACATGTGCGCACACACACACACAGAGAAACAAGGACAAAGAAAACAAAACTCTGAGATTTACACACACACTGATCATTCCCACAATAAATATCTTAGTTAAATTGGGGAAGGCATAAATCTTAAGGAACAAACCACATGGTTGCATAGAAGACAAAGAAAGGAAGACAGAAAGAATTAAGAAAAATTCCATGTGATCCTGTTATACATTGCCCTTTTAAGTACCTTTATTTACCACATTGGTCTTCCTGTATCCCTCAGCAAAGCCAAATCCCTACCTATACATTTTACCTTTTTCTTGCTCATGCCGGCTAGGGTCAGCATCTGCTGCTCATCCCAAGCCTCCAATAGCTCTCCCTGGGGGGTTCCATCCAGGACCCTCGAACTACCCGCTTCCCATGTTCCCCTTACATGTGGGGTTTCACACTTTGGCTTAGTCGGGTCAGTCAGCTAGGCGAACCAGTTTCAGACACAAGCAATATCCGAGCAAGAAGAAGAAATAAAAGAAGGGTGTCTGGGGGAGACTTTGGTCGTTGCTCCTGGCGCAACAGAATCAAACACTTTTCTTAAACCTCAGAACAAAAATATAAGAGACTTTAGTCGTTGCTCCTGGCGCAACGGCATCAAACATTTTTCTTTAACCTCAGAACAAAAATATAAAAAACTAGGTGTTTCCCAAAGTATGCGCGCTCCCCTTTTTAGTAAAAAAATTCCCGAGACTTTTCTCTCTCTCTATCTCTCTCACTTCACCACGGTTTTCGGACTGGGGGTGTTGCTGTCAATGCAGCCTACTTTCCTTTCCCCAAAAAAAACAGCCCGTGAGACTCTCTGCCCCCCTCAGACAAGTACGAGTACTCCACTTTTCTCTATTCTATTCTTCCTAGCCCACGTTTACAGATCTGGAAGAGCTCAGATCCGAGGAAAACTTGCTGCTCTTATGCAGGCAAGTACTGGCGCTCCTAATTTAGTGTCCAAATTACACTAAAACTACCTAAGTTTACCTAAAATCCTGGGGTTTGCTTTTGGGATACACTGGACAAAAAAATGACAAATTTTTCTTCCCTCCCTTCAATCATAACCCGCTTGGCTTTTCCTCTTATATACAGAAGGTCCCACACTCTGATGGCCCCCCCTTGCTTTTCTTGTCCTGATGGTCATGGCTCTGTAGAGCTAACAACAGGCAAGAGGGCGGCTAGAGGCCAAACAAAGAAATGAAATCCAGCTGCTGTCCAAGGATGAAGCCACTCATAAACATGCTCTTCCTTTTTCCCTAACAAAAGGTCCTGTGCTCTGGCAAAACCCCCATGCTCTCCAGACTCTTGGTCTTTCTGTGGTTAGGAAATGCACAGAGGAAGCAAGATCCAGTTGTGTTTGGGAGAAGGATCCTCTCACACACATGCAAGCATACACATATTTCCCATACTTTTCCATGCTTTAAAATTAAAATTTAGAGGTACTCACCTTCTTTCCAAGCAGCCTTTGAGCTCAACACTCAAAACCCCTTTAAAACCATTTTTTTTCAAATGGCCAAGGTCCAGGAAAAACTCACCCACAGACTCAATGGGTCTGTTTGCTAGCAAGGGAATCTTACCTGGGCCTGGTCCATTGGTTAGGTTAGCTTGGAGTCCCATCTGCTTGGGTGCCAATTGTTGAAAGAAATATCCTTCTGGGTTCAGTTCCAAGTGGGGAAAAAAGACACTGGAAACATGGAGGCTGCTTGGAAGGTTTAATGGTTACAGGGCCACATGGCCTAGAGCTCCAGAGAAGAATGATCACATGCTTCAAGATGAGAAGAGAAGGGAAAAGGGGAAAAAGAAAAAAAGAGAAAAGGAAGAAGAGTGTTGAGGTGCTGAGAGTACCTGGGTTTTATACTCTCTGTTGAGATTTGAATTGGAGCTTGTATTCTAATTGGTTGTCAGACTCCCAGGGGCGGGGGTCTTAACTCTATAGGCTTGGTCTGGCCTTTCTGGGTGATTATGCCCTTAAAAGGGCTTTTGGCAATTGCTATAGCTTTTACCTGGAGTTCCTTCTTATGTAAAGTATTCTGGCCCAGGCCTTAATGGCCCACCCATTGACAAAGGTGGGGGTGAGTTTCTGCTTTCTTGAGTGAGTTTCTGCTTCTTGAGTTTCTACTCTTTTTATAAGAAATATTCTGCCTTTTAATATTTCCTGGGCTATTTCAATTTTTCTAGGAGAGGGGTGGATGCTAACTTCCCACACAAACACGCTAATACGTTAATACGTAAACACGTTAATATTATCTACACCCATACATACACACACACACACACACACACACTGTGTGTGTGTGTGTGTGTGTGTGTGTATTAATCACTGTCCATCTTGAATACATATCGGAAAGAGGAAGCTTGAGAATTCACAAGGTTCACATGCAGCCATTTTAAATTTTTCAACATTTCTTATAACAAATCACGGGCTGCCCAATTACCTTTCTACCAGCATTTATAAATATTAAAAACCCACTCTCTTTTTCTCCGTTTTTACAAACATTCTACACTACCAATTGTTAGAAGAAATATCCTTCTGGGTTCAGTTTCAAGTGGGGAAGAAAGACATTGGAAACATGGTGTCTGCTTGGAAAGATGGTTTAACGGTAGACAGGACCACAAGGCTTAGAGGTCTAAAGTGAAAAGGATAATAACATGCTTCAAGATGTTGGGTGAAGGAAAAGAAGGTGCAAGATGATGAGAGACCCTTGGTTTTATGCCCTCTGTTGGGATTTGAATTTGAGCTTGTATTCTGATTGGTTGTTAGACTCCCATGGGGCCATGCAGGGGCAACTCTGTAGGCCTGTCCTGAGTTCCAGGCTTGGTTGAGCCTTGCTGAATGACGATGTAATGAAAGGGCTTTGGGCAATTCCTATTATGGCTTACCTGGAGTAGATTTTTGTTATGTAAAATAGACTGGCTCAGGCCAGAGTAATGGCCCATTAACAAAGCTGAGTTTCTGCCTCTGAGTTTCTACTTTTCTTTTTTAGCGGAAATATTCTGCCTTTTTAGTATATCCTAAAATATTTCATTTTCTAGGAGGGGGTGGGTTTAAACTTCCAATACAACATAAACAAATTTATTTGACTGCTCTAAGTTTTCACCATTTGAGTATTATTTACAATTGTTCACTCCATTTTACCTGTCAAACAACTATCTTGGTCTTTGATACATACGTTTACAAGTACATACTCCTGGTTGCATTGTACAATCTGTTCTAACATTCATTGCAAGTTTTTTGGATTCTCAGGTAACCACACAGTATTATCTACATACAAAAGTGTATGAATTAATATCTCTAACTTCATCACAATAATTTCTTATACATTTATTCCTACTGGTATATACATGAAACAAGCAAAAAGATATCATGCCTCCTTGCCTTAATCCCTCTCACTTGTGAATCATTCTCTAAGCATTACATTTATTCTCATTCATGTTTTGCTTCTATCATATCTGTTAATGATTTTAAGCACAATTCATAAATACATAAATTGGGACTCATTCTGCAAGAGATAAAACCTGGCTTATCTGAATGAAAATGAAAAGGGAAAACAGAACTAGTCCACTTAATACTCTGATGGAAGATCACCAGGGCATTAGTGTAAAATGAGAAGTGAAAAACATCAAAAATACTGCCAAATCATTGCTATAATGCTTTGAAGAAAATTGCATGCTTCTGCCCACATAGTTATCAGGAATTGTACCATGGTGTCCACAATTCTCTGGATTTCAGATATCAGATAGAGTTGGAAGGAACCTTGTAGGTCATCTAGTCTAATCCCCGCCACCCAAGCGGGAGACCCTACACCATTTCTGCCAAATGGCAGTCCAATCTCTTCTTGAAAGTCTCAAGTGATGGCGTTCCCACAACTTCCGAGGGCAATTGGTTGATTGTTCTCACTGTCAGAAAGTTTCTCCTTATTTCCAGGTTAAATCTGTCCTTGTTCAGTTTCCATCCATTGTTCCTCGTCTGGCCTACAGGCGCTTTAGAATATAGCTTGACCCTTTCCTCTCTGTGGGAGCCCCTCAAATATTGGAACGCTGCTATCATGTTTCCCTTGGTCCTCTCTTCACTAGACTAGCCATGCCCAGTTCCTGTAACTGTTCTTCATATGTTTTATTCCCTGGTCCCCTTATCATTCTGGTTGCTCTTCTCTGTACTTTTTCTAGAGTCTCAACATCTTTTTCATAGTGTGGTGACCAATACTGGATGCAGTACTCTAGGTGTGGTCTTACTAAGGCTTTATAGAGTGGTATTAGTACCTCACTTTATCTCGATTGTATCCTTCTGTTAATGCAATTTAGGATTGCATTAGCTTTTTTGGCTGCTGCTGCACATATTTATTTATTTAGCTGGTTGTCCACTAAGACTCCAAGATCCCTCTCACAGTTACTGCTATTGAGCCTGGTTTCACCCAGTCTGTATGTGTACTTTTGGTTTTTCTTGCCTAAGTGTAGGACTCTACGTTGAATTTCACTTTGTTAGATACCGCCCAGGATTCTAGTCTGTCAAGATCCGTCTAGATCTGGAATCTATCTTCTTGGGTGTTAGCTATTCCTGCCAGCTTAGTATCACCTGCAAATTTGGTAAGTTCCCCTTTTATTCCCTCTTCTAAGTCATTAATTAAGTCACTGCTTCCAACATGGCGACCGGAGACTGTTCGGTTGGTGTCCTCCCCCGAGATGAACCGTTGTTGTGACGAACCCCCTCCCCCGGGTCCTCACCCATGGCAGTGGTGTCGAGGGGACCCTGGGGGAGGGTGGGCAGCCTCGGGGAGACCACCGGGGCCTTGGAGGAGCCCTAGGGCGGCATCGGATCCTGTTGGCCTCCCCAGCTGGCCAACCGTTATTAAGGCCATGCCTGGAGCTGTCATTGCGACCGGCGCCGGCCCGTCGCGGCAGCTGATCTCTTCTGGTTTCGGGCCCGGACTGTTGGCACCTTGCCCGAGGTTGCCCTCATGGCCTCCGCCGCTGCCGCCGCCGCAATGTTTACTTTTTGATCGGCGGCGAGGCCCGGAGACGGGGCCAGGACTCCCGATCGATTGGCGGCTGCCCTCATGGCCATGGCCGCCATCTCCACCGCCGTTACAGCGAGCATCCTGCGGACGGCGGCGAGGCCTTGGGACGAAGCCGAGACTTCCACACAGCCATGCTCTGTCCCCGTGGCCTCCGCCGCCTCCGCCGCCACCGCCGTTGCAGCCGACATCTTGCGAACGCCGGCGGGGCCTGGGGATTCGGCCGGAGCCGCCCCATGGCCGTGTTCTACCCCCGTGGCCTCCACCGCCGCCGCCACCGCGGCGAGTGTGTTTTGAACGGCGGCGAGGCCCGGAGACAGGGCTGCGACTCCCGATCAGCCATCGGCCGCCCTCATGGCCATGGCCGCCGCCACCGCTGCCGTCACAACGGTCGTCTCGCAGATGGCGGCGAGGCCTAGGAACGGAGCCGGGACTACCACTCAGCCATGTTCTGCCCCCGTGGCCTCCGCTGCCGCCGCCACCGTCACTGTTGCGACGAACATCTTGCGGACGGTGTCGGGGCCTAGGGACGAGCCTGGGACCGCCACATGGCCATGTTCTGCCCCCGTGGCCTCCGCCACCACCACCACCATGGCGATTGTGTTTTAACCGGCGGCGAGGCCCGGAGGCAGGGCCGCGGCTCCCAATCAGTCAGCAACCGACCTCATGGCCATGGCTGCGGCAATCATCTTGCAGACAGCGGCAAGGCCTAGAGGCGGAGCCGGGACCTCCCCACAGCCGTATTCTGTCCTCGCGGCCAACGCCGCCACCACCGTCGCAGCGGAGGCCTTGCGGACAGCGGCGAGGCCTAGGGACTGAGCCAGGATCATTGTGCGACCACTTTCTATCCTCTTTTCCTCCGCCGCCACCACCATCACATTGGATGTCTTTCGGATGGCGGCAAGACCCGGAGAAGGGGTCGACTCCACCGACCAACCATCATCCATCTCCCCTGCCGCAGCAGAGGTCCTTGGGATGGCGGGGGAGCTCAGGGGCGGGACCGAGGTTATCCCCTTGCTCAACTACTTGCTCAACTACCTTCTGGAGGCCAATCCCAGAGGCAGGGCCAAGACCACTGCCCTTTTTGTCAACTTCCTGGAGGCCTGACCACGAACTGTGGCCACTATCCAAACATCCTTCAAACCCTCCTGTAGACCTCGGATCTAAAAAACCTCTACCGAGACCATCCCTGGGACTGCCCTCACATCCGCTGCCACCACAGCTGCAACACATATTTATCAAGCAGCGACGAGACTCGAGGTCTGGGGCTATATCACCACCTTGCTTACATCCTGCCTGGAAATCTAGCCCTAGACTATGGCCATCATCCGGCCCTCCTCCAACTCCTTGTAGGGTCCTAGGACCATCATTGGATCCACCTGCTCCAACACAAATGGTTCATAGTCATTTTCCTCATATACTGTCATATTCCTCAACTGAACTACGGGCCTTGAGATATGTCCCCCTATCTCAAAATTGGCCCCCTTGTCTCTCCAAATCCCATCTCAAGGACGGATCCTGGGATCCGGAGAGATGGTGGGGTCGTTGGAAGCGTGGGAGGGAGGGTTACTTAAAATTTTTAATCAAATCTTTTAACAAATTAGGGTTAACCATGTGGGTTCTAGGGGACAACCCACCTGGGGCTCCGACCTGGTCACAGTTAGAGCGCAGCCGGAGTGGTCGGGATTCTGACGTGGCTCGATTGAGGATGGGGGGTTGTCCAGAAGAGGGTGTCATTAAATCTATTAAAACGGTGAGCGGGAGAGGCAGTTTTGGCGTTTATAAGGGGCCACATTCTGTTTCGGGAGCACGCCTCCGCTTCCTAACTGCTGTGGCGCGCTCCGACCCCATTATCACTTCCCGTTCTCCAGGTGGTCTGAGTAATCGGTCCCTGGGCCTTCGGCTGATGTTATGTAACGCCAGGTCCATCATGAACAAGGCCCCTCTCATTCATGACTTGATCTTAGGGGGGGGGCGGACCTGGTGGGTATTACCGAAACTTGGCTGGGCCCAGAGGGGGGTATCCCTCTGGTCGATATGTGCCCGGCCGGGTTTCGGGGTTTTCATCAGCCGAGGACCCAGGGAAGAGGTGGAGGTGTTGCGTTAGTTATCAAGGAAGATCTATGTCCGAGGGAGTCCACTGTTTCTCAGACGTCCGGATGTGAATCTCTTTTTGTGAAGTTTGGTTCCAAGGTTCAGAAGGGCTTGTTGATCGCTTACCTGGCTCCCTGCTATGCATCATCTGCCCTGCTTGAGCTTCTTGAGATTATTGCCGGCATGGCGGTTGAGACCCCTAGGCTTATGGTCATGGGTGATTTCAACCTTCCCTCCGCCGGCGGTGCCTCGGGAGCTGCTCAGGAGTTCATGGCTTCCATGACAGCCATGGGCCTAACCCAATTAATCCGGGACCCTACTCACATTGGAGGTCATACCCTGGACTTAGTTTTTGTCTCCGATCAGTGGCAGAGTGATCTGGGTGTAGGGAATATAGTCATAGAACCCCTGTCATGGTCAGACCACTCACTCCTAAAGCTTAACTTCCGTTCCACACCTCTTGACCGCAGGGAGGCGGGGCCATTAAAATGGTACCGCCCCAGGCGCCTGATGGACCCAGAAAGGTTCCTGATGGAGCTTGGGCCATTTCCCGAAACTCACACACACAACTCGGTTGAAAACTTGGTTGCCGCCTGGAATTTGGCGGCTGCTGGAGCACTTGACCGGGTTGTGCCCTTGCGGCCTCTGACCCGGCGCCGCTCCCAAATAGCTCCTTGGTTCTCCGAGGAGCTGAGGGAGATGAAATGCCGGAAAAGACGCCTAGAGAGTAGTTGGAGAGCCAGCCGCTCTGAGTCTGACCGAACACTACTACGTTCTTACATTAAGACGTATTTAGTGGCGATAAGGATGGCGAGGAGAACTTACCTCTCCACCCTTATTGCGTCCGCAGAAAACCGCCCAGCTGCCCTGTTTAAGGTGACTCGCTCCCTCTTGAAAGTGGAGTCACAGGATGACCCTTTGCAGGGTCGAGCTGAGGAATTTTCTATATTTCTCCAGGACAAAATCGCTCAGATTCGGAACGAACTGGACTCCGACTAGTCATCTCCGGGCGGGAGGGCGAGATCAGATATCGGTGAGGTCAACTGGGTTGAGTTCGACTCTGTTACCAAAGAACGCGTTGACAGAATACTGAGGGGACTGAATGCTACCACTTGTTTATTAGACCCGTGTCCCTCCTGGCTGGTTTTAGCCACTCGGGAGGTAACACGAGGCTGGTTCCAAGGCATTATTAACGCTTCCTTGAGAGAGGGGTTTCTACCCGCCGCTTTGAAAGAAGCGGTGGTTCGTCCTCTCCTCAAGAAACCGTCCTTGGATCCAACATTACTATCAAATTATCGTCCTGTCTCCAACCTTCGCTTTGTAGCGAAGGTTGTAGAGACTGTGGTGGCACGTCAGTTCCCGCAGTACCTGGATGAAACGGATTATCTCGACCCCCTCCAATCGGGCTTCAGGCCCGGGCACAGCACTGAGACGGCGTTGGTCGCGTTGATGGATGATCTCTGGAGGGCACGGGACAGAGGCTATTCCTCTGTTCTGGTCCTACTTGATCTATCTGCGGCTTTTGATACTGTCGACCACAGTATCCTATTGCATCGGTTGGAGGGGCTAGGGATTGGAGGCACCGTACTTCGATGGTTCTCCTCCTTCCTCTCTGATCGTTCGCAATTTGTGTTGACGGGGGGACAGAGATCGACCCCAAGGCCCCTACTTTGTGGGGTACCTCAGGGATCGGTACTCTCTCCCCTGCTGTTCAACGTTTATATGAAGCCCCTAGGTGAGATCATCCGTGGCTTTGGGGTGGAATTCCATCAGTACGCTGATGATACTCAGCTGTACATCTCCACCCCAGACCACCCCAACGAAGCTGTCAAAGTGATGACCCGGTGCCTGGAGGCCGTACGAAGTTGGATGGGTCATAACAGACTCCGTCTCAACCCGACCAAAACCGAGTGGCTGTGGTTTCCTGCTCCCAGATTCAGTCAGCTTATTCCATCGCTGACCATAGGAGGAGAGACATTATCCCCTGTGGAAAGGGCACGTAACTTGGGTGTCCTCCTGGATGTACGACTGTCTTTGGAAGACCATATTGCAGCCGCCACCAGGAGTGCTTTTTATCAGATTCGTCTGATCTACCAATTGCGACCATTTCTGGATCTGGACGCACTTCGCACAGTCACCTCTGCCCTCGTCATCTCCCGTTTGGACTACTGTAATGCTCTCTACATGGGGCTCCCCTTGAAGACTCTCCGTAGATTACAGTTAGTTCAGAATGCAGCCGCGTGGATGGTCATGGGCGCCCCGCGGGACGCCCACATAACACCTCTTCTCCGCCGGCTGCACTGGCTTCCTGTGGCCTTCCGGATTCGATTCAAGGTGGTACTAATAGTATTCAAAGTGCTCCATGGCTCGGGACCTGGATACTTACGGGATCGCCTACTGCCACCAACAACCTCCCGCCGCCCAGTGCGCTCCCACAGAGTCGCCATGCTCGGGGTACCACCACTAAATCGCTGTCGACTAGCAGCCCCGAGGCTACGTGCTTTCTCTGTGGGAGCCCCATCCCTCTGGAACTGTCTCCCCTCAGAGATACGAGCCATGTCAGACATCCTGACCTTCCGGCGCGCAGTTAAGACCTTACTGTTCAAGCAAGCCGGTCTAGCCAAATAAATCATTGGGGTCAAATTTTAAATTTAAAAATTTTCTAATAATGATTATTCTTAGCCATTTTAGATTTTTATTTTCACTCCCGTTATTTGTATTATCTCGTTTGTTGAATGTACACCGCCTCGAGTCCCTTTTTGGGAGAGGGAGCGGTATAGAAGCATGAATAAATAAATAAATAATTAATGAAGATATTGAAGAGTACTGGGCCTAAGATGGAACCTTGTGACACCCCACTGCTTACTTTCCTCCATGTAGACTTAGACCCATTAAGGACTACTCATTGAGTATAGTTTGTCAGCCAATTGCGAATTCATCTGGTGGTGGTTTCGCAACTGTCTGACAAACCATAAACGAGTACTATAAATTGATGACGTTCCTACAGATAGTCATCAATTTATGAGCACAATTGGGACCAGAATTCATATCGCTAAGCAAAATGTTTATTAAGTGATTCATCTGATTTTATGACGTTAAGCAAATCACTGCAGTTGTAAAGTAAATTACATGGTCGATAAGGAGATCCAATTTTCCCCATTGACTTTGGTTGTTGGAAATTGGCAGAGACGGTCACAAATGTTGATCATGTGACCCTGGGCTGCTGCAACCATCGTAAATACATATTGGCTGCCAAGCATCCACATTTTGATCATGTGACTGGGAATGCTGCAATGGCATGTGATGAATGGTCCTAAGTCAGTTTTTACTTGGCAAGGGAATTGTAGCTCTGAAAGAATGGTTATAAGTCAAGGAGGTCATAAAACTGACGTTATAAACCAGGACAGACTGAAAGAAATCTCAAAGTATTTCTTGAGGTTTAGTAATAAATAAATGTGCATATGAGAACACTGCTTATTTAAATTCAGTAGCAGGACTAAAAGAACAGACTAGACAGACTAGAACACTGGGCCATATCTAACAAAATGAAATTCAATGTAGAGAAAAGTAAAGTCCTACACTTAGGCAAGAAAAACCAAAAGTACACATATAGACTGGGTGAAACCAGGCTCAATACCGGTAGCAGTAACTGTGAGAGGGATCTTGGAGTCTTAGTGGACAACCAGCTAAATATGAGCCAGCAGTATGCAGCAGCAGCCAAAAAAGCTAATGCAATCCTAAATTGTATTAACAGAGGGATACAATCAAGATCAAAAGAAGTACTAATACCACTCTTTAAAGCCTTAGTAAGACCACACCTAGAGTACTGCATCCAGTTTTGGTCACCACATTATAAAAAAGATGTTGAGATTCTAGAAAAAGTACAAAGAAGAACAACCAGGATGATTAAAGAACTGGACTCTAAAACATACAAGGAATGTTGCAGGAACTGGGCTTGGCTAGTCAAGGACCAGGGGAGACATGATAGCCGTCTTCCAATATTTGAGGGGCTGCCACAGGAAGGAAGGGGTCAAGCTATTTTCTAAAGCGCCTGTAGGCCAGACAAGGAATAATGGATGGAAACTGAACGAAAGATTTAATCTGGAAATAAGGAGAAACTTTCTGACACTGAGAACAATCAACCAATGGAACACCTTGCCGTCAGAAGTTGTGGGAGCGCTATCACTTGAGACTTTCAAGAAGAGACTGGACTGCCATTTGTCGGAAATGGTGTAGAGTCTCCCGCTTGGGCTGGGGGTGGGGGTTGGACTAGATGATCTACAAGGTCCCTTCCAACTCTGATTATCTGTTATCTGAGAGTGGGTTTATATATTTATCAGATGAAATAACACAAATTATTACTAGCCTCAACTCTGTGATGCTAGTAATAGGTTATTTCATTGTAAAACCAGGACTGAAGGGATGTTAACTTCAATATATTGTGTTATTGACTCGCTTTGCTTCATATGCTCCACATATTGAAAAAAAATATGTAAATGGAATGTTTAAAATTCAAACTTTGAAGCTGTGTGCTGCTGCAAAAGGAACCCTATTTGTGAAGAAATTAGCTATGAACTTTTCTTTTATAACATTGATAGCATTCTTTGCAAAAGAACCTGTAATTGTACCTTTTCCTTTGCTTTGGTGAGGGATTTGTAGTCTGTTAAAGAGATCACATAAGATAAATTGTGAAATGCTGAGTTATACAACAGAAAATTAAAATTAAAAGAAAGCAAAGAACTTTAAAAGTAGTTTTTCCCCCCTCAAGAGGCAGTGTTGTCGAGATTTAATAACAGAAAGAATGTAAAATAGAGCACTTTTAACAAGATGGCCGGTTAGCTCAGTTGGTTAGAGCGTGGTGCTAATAACGCCAAGGTCGCGGGTTCGATCCCCGTACGGGCCATCAGAGTACTTCCTTTTTCTTTGAAATTCTACTAAATTTTAAACTAATGCTTCATCCACACAGCAAAGCCATTTGAATAGCATCCATAAAAAGATCCATAAAACATAAACAGATGAAGTGATCAACTGATTTTATTTGTATTATTAAAATAACACAGTTGGGTATCTTTAATAGCACATCTTCAAGAAACGAGCAAAATACACACCATAGAAATCTGTCTTGCTTTTAATTATGTTGATATTCCGTGTGTGTTAATCTTTAAGCCTCTCCCAGACTTCCCAATAGCTCTCCGTGCAAAACGAGGAAATCAAAAGACCTCCGATTTTAAAACCCCATGAAGTTCATAGCAACTAAATGGAGTTTGAATCTTTAACAGAGCAGACCGGGTGTTGTTTTGTGCTTTTCCTTCGCAAATTAAGTACCAGTCTTAAGAGAAGGCAAGGAAAACGCAACAGTCGGCTTCTTTTTCACCGACATCGCTTCTAAAGGTTGCTGAACTCGACTCCTTTTTCTGATCGGGAGACGCCGAACGACGCTCTCGGCACAACAGCAGATCTGATCCCTCGGCAGAACTCCCGCTGTAGCGCTCCACTTCCTTCTCCGCCCTTCTCGTGACGTACCGCAGCCAGCCCAAAATACCCGCCCGCTCCGGTGTTGCCCGAGTCCTCGACTCCTGAGGCGCGAGATGGGGCCTTCCCCTCCACCGCTTCCCTCATAAGATGTCTTCTCCGGGCTTCAGGAGCGACATTGCTGCTGCTGCTGAAGGCCCGGCACCAGGCCCTCCGGCCGAGAGCCTGTTGACGCCGGTCCCTGAATTCCGCTGCGGGAAGCCTCATCCCGAGGAAGTGTCTGGAAAGCTGCAAGACGAGGGGCTCCCTCCACCGGTCAGAAAGGCGACGGAGAAGGCCGAGGGCCGTCGTCCCGCCGGGGCTGCCGTATTACCTCAAGGACAAAGCACCGCCTGTCCCCCTTCCCTTCTGCTGGCTCTGAATTTCAACCCGGCGACTTCCGCCTCTCCTTCGGGGTCTCGTCTGCAGCCAGTCGGCAGCCTGCACAGCCTGTCGCAGCCGGGGCAGGAAGGAGCTCAGGAGGCCGGATCCGAGGCAGAGCCTCTTCCTTTGACGGGGCCCCTTCTGTCCGAGGTAGAAGACTGCCATGTTCGTTGATGCGCTTTCCAGGAAATCGTAAACCGAGTCGTTAACGCGAATTGTAGAGCTTGGCTTGGTTTTTATCCCGCGTTCCTGGTGCTTGTTTCAACTTGACCTGCCTTAAAGGAGCACAAGGATCGTGAAAAGTCACATCTCCCCTCTCTTTCTGCCCTTGTTATTTTCCGCTTGCAACAAACACTATGTATATCCAGTTCTGGAGACCATATTTCAAAAGCAGGCAGGAATTGCAATGAGTTTAGCGGAGGGCTACCAGTTGGGTGAGGGGACTGGAAACCAAGCCCTTTCAGGAATGAATAAAGGAATTAACTTGCAAAAGAAAAAAAAACCTGAGAAGGGAAAAAATGATAATAAGGATCAAATATCTGAAGGGATCTATCACACAGAAGAGAGGGATTCACTTTATTGCCTCCCTGAGGAAATTCTGAATCTGTAGGTTAAAATTCCCAAGGGAGTAGGGCTCAGGGTGGATATCAGGAAGTGCTTTGAAACTATTGAGTTCTCCAACAATGAAATGGGCTAACACAAGAAGTTGTAAATTTTCTTTCATGGATGTCTTGAAACAAGCACTCAGTGGTTTGTCAGAAATGCCCTAGGGTAGCATTTCCCAATTTGGACAATTTTGAGTTGTGTAGACCAATTTTCAGAATTCTACTCATATTTACTGGGGATTTCAGGGAGTTGAGGTGCACATATCACAATGTTTCCTAAGTTTGGAAATTCTGCACTAAAGAGGAATTGGACTAAACTACTCTCTAAGATTCCTTCCAAGTCTATGATTCTGCAGTATCCTCTTGCTGTTTGACATGTTTCTTGTACTGAACACTTGAAACTGAATGAACATATGAATAGGCTCTAATAGAGTCTAGCTAATTCAGTATTCTACACCGAAAAGCCTACAGATTGAGTTCATTCATTACATTGTTACAATTTTACATATTCATTTTGGGTTGAATGTGATATGAATGAAGTAAACATAGCTTGAGCAAACCATAGTTTAAATTACTCATGTCTGAGTATGAACTAATCAATTGTTTTGTTGTTACTCTTCAAAATTTACTACAGTTTACAACCATTTATTTAGTAGTCATTCAAAGTTACAAAGTCATTGAAAGAGTGACTTATACCCATTTTCATACTGATAACTGTCACCCGATCAAAATTTTGGCACTTGGCAAGTGCCGTGTATTTATGGCAGTTGCACTGTCCGGGGGTGATGTGATCATTATTTTTAACCTTCCCAGCCAGTATCCAACAAGGAAAAACAATGGGGCAACCTAGATTCACTTAACAATCCCATATTCACTTAATAACTGTAGTGTTTTGCTTAACAATTGTGAGAAAATGGTTGTAAAATGGTGCAACGCTTACTTAATAGCTGCCTTGCTTTGCAGTAGAAATTTTGGACTCCATTTTGGCCATAAATTGAGGATTACCTGTACAGTTGTCTGACAATGAAGATGAATTCATGTATGTTGGGGTGAAGAAAACTTCATTTTACAAATGATCTATAAAGTTAGTATTGTTTTCCCCTGGATGTACAGTATCTTCCAAGCCATATTAGATGCAAGTGTCACTGATTTCAGTGATTTGAAGGTGCAGCTTTTCTCTATTATTATTTTTATGTCAACAGTTAAAATCCTGGATCTGTCTGTCTTGATCTGAATTCAGAAGCTCAGAAAGATAGAAAAGGTTAGGGTGCATGAGAAATCTCCAGGGATATCAGGGCAATGGAGTACACTGGGAATTAAAAAACAATCCTAGAGGAAGGCAGGGCAAATCACTTGCTTCCAGGATAACTACAGATAGTCCTCAATTAATGACCAATCTCCTAACAACCATTTCAAATTACAATAGCTACTTACAACCTTTTTTTGAAATTCCAGTGTCAGCACACATAGCCTGCAATCACATGATTGTAATCAGTTCATATTTATTAATTTTCATGGCTGTTTGCAGCATCCTGCAGTCATGTGATGACAATTTTCTACTTTTTTTAACTAGTTTCTTTTGGGGGGAAAATCATTGTTAAAAAGAGGTTCAGTTAACAACTGCTGTGTAGGCTTAACAAACGCAGCATTCATTTAATGGTCATCACAAAAAAGGTCCTAACATAAGGCACAGTCATGTGGTGTCCCCCTTAATGACCACAAGCTTATAACCATGATTCCAGGTGCAATTACAGTCATAAGTTGAGGGCTATTTGCAGGGATGGGATTCTACCAGTTTGCATCTATTCTCTAGAACCAGTTGTTAACATTCTAAGCAGTTCAGAGAACCGATTGTTAGAAGAATATTTGCAGGGGTGGGATTCTACCAGTTTGCATCTATTCTCTAGAACCAGTTGTTAACATTCTAAGCAGTTCAGAGAACCGATTGTTAGAATAAATTATTGGCCTAATCCTGTAAGGAAGGCAGGAAGGAAACATTCTAATGTTGCTTACAGAAACTGCCTCTCCGTTAACCTTTATTACACTCTTGGCAGGACTAGACTTCCTGTCTCAGGATCGTCTCTGGAGTTTTTTCCCCTCTTTTCATGGTACTTTGCTTGTGTCGAGTGACCATTCAAAGTTACAACGGCACTGAAAAAAGTGACTTATGACCATTTTTCACACTTATGACTGTTGCAGCATCTCCACAGACATGAGAGGCCAGGCAAGGAGATGCATGTCTCAATGTGAGTGATATTGAGTTGGCCACCCCAGTCAATAACATGACCACCAAGCATATCCACCCAGTCACATGACCACCAAGCCACGCCCACCACCTAAGCCACGCCCACAGAACCGGTTGTTAAAAATTTTGAATCCCACCCCTGGCTATTTGTACATGGATTTGTTCATGAATTCACCCAATGTTTAATCTGTAGTCTGCATGGGACTTTATTTAAGTTGCATAACTAGCAAATTTGTTACTATTTTTGCTCCCAAAAAAGTTTCTAATGTATACTGATCAAAATAAAAAGAAACAACATAATTGTAATTAGAAAACATTTATTATCATATCTTACTTACTTGTTCTTTAATATTTCCTCTCTTTTTTATAAAACAGATGGAAACCACTCATGTCCAAGTAGAGTCTGATCAGATAAAAGAGAAGAAAAGTTTGGAATTTTTTTGTGCAACATCTGTGTCTAAAAATGTAGCTGGATC
This sequence comes from Bungarus multicinctus, assembly GCA_023653725.1. NCBI lineage: Eukaryota > Metazoa > Chordata > Lepidosauria > Squamata > Elapidae > Bungarus > Bungarus multicinctus. The sequence goes on from CM042838.1 coordinate 136,479,701, forward strand.
TAAAGCAGCTGAGAAGAATTCTAAGCCTTTAGGACTCAGTGCTATTAATCCTGACATTTTTCAAGTACAATCTTTTACAGGCACTGGATCTCAACAATTTTTTTTATGTAATTCTTTTAAACCTACAGTTCAACTACTTCTACCGGCCCCCTTACATCCCCTTGGACAAGTGCCAGTTAGTAAAATAATTACACGTGGGCAGAAACATAAATCCATTACAAAAGATAGAGAAGATTCTTCAAATGTTTTTTTGGTTCCAACATGTTCAGCAAAAACCCTTATAAATGAAGGGAAGCAACCAAAAGAGCAAAAGATTAAAAAATCTCTGAAAGTGACAACTCGTTCTGGGCGGATTTCTCGCCCTCCTAAATATAAAGTTAAGGACTACAAATTTATTAAAACAGAAGACTTGGCTGACTGTCACCCATCTGATTCTGATGACTATTCTGAGCTGAGCTTAGAAGATGATGAATGCAACAAAGTAAAGGAAGTATGTGAATTATTAAACCCCTTTAACTATGACCTGCGGCCAAAACTGTTTAAGTGTCAAAACTGTGAAAAATCCTACATAGGAAAAGGAGGATTATCACGGCACTACAAAATAAATCCAGGCCATGGGCACCAAGAGACTTCAGAATCTTCTCCTATAAATAGATTTTCTAGAACGACACAGCTGGAGTGTGCTGAAAAGGCAAATTGTGAAAGCAACTATCAACCTTCTTCATCTTTACCACTTTCTCTTGCTTTAGGAAGCAAAAATGGACTAACTACAGAATTGGAAAAAAATCTTGAAACAGAAATTGAACAGCAGGTAATACATATCCTTTGTTAATGCATTTAAAGAGAATGAGCTGTAATCTGGTGCTACTACCGGTATTTAAGAGTGATATCGCACCCACTATTTAAAAAAACCTAAACCAATTAATAAAAGGAAAGAACAGCTACAAGAAATTAATAAAATAATGTAATTGCAAAAACATCATATAGATAAAAGGAGGAGGAAGGAGTCTCGCTAATTATAAATATAAGAATTCTAAGAAAAATGACTGGCAGGATCCAATCTGGGGCAGTTACTGGGATCAGAGGTTTTGTTTTCCGAGCTTTCAGACTTGTGCTGGAACCCGTCTTCATCTTCTGGAAGCCATCTTCAGCCTATCTAGCTAGAGAGAAATTCCCGAAAGATAGGCTCCAGCACAAATCAAAAAACTCAGAAGACAAACCCTTGATCTTGGTGACTGACCCAGGTTGGATCCTGCAAGTTTATCCTGGGACACGTATATTTGCCGTCCTGCATGGGAAAATGACTATTTATTGAAATTGCCAATAAAGGAGAATATTTGTAGTTCAGGCTTGAAATGGGATGTCCTTGTGCTCTCTGAGCTTGGTTGTTTTCTTGTAGATGTGTCATTACCCAAATTAATATAATCAGTGCTAGTGATGTTGTAGTAGTGACATTATCTAGTTTGAGTAATGAAATGTCTACAAGAAAACAACCAAGCTCAGAGAGCACAAGTATCCCTTGTTTGTTGAAATTCCTCTTCCTCGATGTTTTGTCAAAATTTTTTTGAATATTAACAATCCATTGATGCAAATCGCAAGTAGATTGCTTCTTTTTTCAATGTTATGTTCCAAAAGCACAAATCTTGATGTCCAAATTCCAAATATTGTACTAGGAATATAACCAGGAAGCATAGGCATATCATGAATACACCCTATATGATTCAGAGTTATATTAACCATTTACTTGGTATCAACTCAAAGTGTAGAAATAGGGTAAGTTTAAATCATAATTTAAATTTCCACTTCTTGAGCTGGATCTCCAGCAGAAGACTCAGTGGCTAAACAGTAAAGTAGTTCTTGAGGATTGGCCAGTTAGGGCACCAGGTAACAAACTAGGAGAATTCTAGTCGAGTTTTAGGCATTAAAGTTGGTGGGGTGACTTGGATCTGTCACTCTTTCTCAGCCCAACTCACTTTATAGGTGGTGGTTGTGCAGAATATAGGAGGAAGGAGTATTAGGTATGTTTCTTCTTAGTTATTTATAATAATAATAAAGGTGGGATAAAAGAATGCTAAAAAAACCACCCAATCTTATTTATTGTGGTTGTTTGATGATTCTGTCACTTCCACTCTTAATGATGACTTAATGAATATCATTTGCCAGGATTGTTTATCAATAGCTCTTCTTTGTGTTATGTAATCTCATGGGTGTTTTTAGTGACAGTATATAGGTAGGTAATCCTTGACAATTGGGACTAGCATGCCTGAATGAATAAAAATGCATGTCTTCAAACTAAGATGTTGAAGGAAATTATCAATCCCTTCAGCCATAACAAAAGAAAGAATTAAATGCTAGATAAAACAAAATGAGACTTTCATTGGAAACATTAATCACAAAACTGAAGTTTAAACATTCTGAGTGCATAATGATTGTTGGTAAAGTCCCTGAAGTTTGCAAAACCAAAGGCAATTAAACAAGCCAACAGAAGACAAAGTACCTATTCAAGTAGTCCTGGACTTATGATCAGTCATTTAGCAACTGTTCAGAGTAAAGCAATTCACTTAACAACTGCAATTGGAAGAGTTCTTCCAGTTGCGGTTGTTAAGTGAGTATGCAGGTTGTTAAATGGAGTGCCAGGGTGAAGGATGCTCTCCCTGCCCCACCATACCCAGGTCCACTTAGTCCTGCCTTTTTCTGTAATTGCAGATGCATCCAGCTGATACAAGGCATGGTCTTCCTACCAAGGCCTACCTTATGCCATCCTACAAGCAGCCTCCATTTGTTGTACCTTTCTAAGCATCTCCATATCTTTGTATCTCAATTTTTTAAACTGCAAGCAACTCACTTCTCCATATCTTTCTAACCTTCAGAACAGTGATCATTGCTAGTTTTCTAAAAGTTTATGAAAACCAGAATTGCTTTAACTTTGAAGAGTTGCTAAATGACTGATCATAAGTCCAGGATTACCTGTATAGCTATTTTGTCTTTTGTTGACTTGATTAATTGCCTTCAATTAATTGCTCAATTGTTAAACATCAGAGACTTTTCCAACAATCATTATGCACCCAGACATTTTAACTTTAATTTCATGCTTAAAATGTTTCCAATCAAAATTTCACTTTGTTTCATCTATTACTTAATTATTTCTTCTGTTATGGCTGAAGGGATTCTTGACAATTTCTTTCAGCATGTTAATTCAAAGACATGCATTTTTAGTTTTTCAGGCATGCTAATGGTCCAGCTGTCATATGTTAGTCCTGGGAAAACCATAGTCTTGATAATACTTTTGTTGTCAGAATATTTCTGCACTTTAATATTTTGTCTAGAGCTACTTCATAATCTTTTCCCAGATGTCAAATGTGCATTTCATGATCATGTCACTATCCCTATGAATTGTTGAGACCGAGAAGAAAAGTCTGTTAAGGCTTAGCCTCTCAGCCTGGGTTGGCTTTGCCTATTAACACAATTTTGTTTCTTTTTCCTTTGTTCCCACTGTTTATGTCCACCTGTTGAATCTCAATTTTACAAAGAGCAGGACATCTTGTTTCTTTTTTTATTGCTCACCAGAAGATCAGCAAATGTTCTTTCATCTTCAACAGATTCCTTCTGTCTTTTTCCATTCCAGGCATTAAATGTTATTATTTATAGCTTAGTTAACATAGGATGGGGCATAAATTATTCTAATCTAAAGTTAGGAAGCAAGACAAGAAAGCAATAGTACTTACCATGTGGTGTGGCAGGGAGCTTTGATGGCTGCTGCTTACATAATCATCTTGAATGTCAAATATGAAATAAAAATATACAGATTACCACTTCACAATTTGAAAAAGTTTATAACTTTACTTCTATCACTACATTTTTGCTTTTTGCAATACCACATGTTTCAACATTTTTTATATCATTGGGTTTTTTTGTTTCAAAAATGAATTTGCTATCTTTGAGAGGTTTTAACTACCTTACATATGGTGACAGTGCAGATTTATTACTATAATTTCAAACTGATTGATGAATATATAAAAGCAAAACTTTTAAACAATTCTAATGAACCTTTTTTTTTTGAAGTCTGACATTTCTGCAGAAAATAGAAAGTCTGAAGAGTCATATAGCATCCATTTGGGGCCTGGAAGAAGAAAACGGCAGAGAAGATCTTACCAACCAAAGATGGCTAATAGATCAAGATGTTCTACAACATTTAGCAGTCTTGGTCAATTGTCTTCTAATTCTCTTAATAGTATCTCAGCAGAGCATCTTACCAATAGTAGATTTAAAAGAAAAGCTAAGCTAAAAGAGGTATTTTTCCTTTATATTATTATTTATTCTTATTTATTTACATATTAAAATACTTTATGACATTTCTAAATAAATTATGTTCTTTAACAGCTGATTCAGCATTGTACCAATGAAGAATTTATGGAACTGGTGGTTCCACGTTTGACAACAGTTGTTACTGTATTTGAATTCCTACTGATGAAGGCAAGTCTTTGAAAGTTAGTATTTTACATAAAACCATATTTGCTAGCAAATAGGAAGAATTCGATCTAATGTCAGCAAGGCAAGTGATATTGCCTAAGAGAAAAAGGAATTTCCAAGGAAAGATAAATAGTATAAGTATATATATATCTATATATGGATCTTTGGTTCTTCGGGTTTTCTCCCGCGTAGAATTGGAAATATCTAGGCGACGTTTTGATGAAGTCTCATTCATCATCTTCAGGCTTGCGTCTTCGGCCTTGTGCTTCTCAGAGTAATGTGAGCTTGCAGCTGCTTCTTCCTTTTAACTACTAGTGGGGGTGTGACTTGATTGGGTGGGGGCTTGACTGTGTTCTGATTGGGTGGGGGTGTGTTCTCATTGGTTGGGGGTTTGGCTGTGTTCTGATTGGTTGGGGGGTTGGCTGTGTTCTGATTGGCTGGGGGGGTGTTCTGTTCTGGTGGGGGTTTGGTTGTACTCAGGTTAGTCTCAGTTGCTGGGGGATACCCGCGAAAACCTCCAAAAACAAATATCTATATCTATATCTATATCTCTATCTCTATCTCTATCTATATCTATCTATCTATCTATCTATCTATCTATCTATCTATCTATCTATCTATCTATCTATCTATCTATCTATCTATCTATCTATGTAATCAACTGAAGCCAGTTCCATTATAACAGAAATGGAAAAGAAATAAAAGATTGTAAACAAAATGTACAATTTTTATTTGTAAGCTTGCTTATACTTTTATATAGCTTTTGTTTTTGATCAGGCAGAGAAAAAATGTCAAACAAAAGCAGTCTTTCCAGATGTTTATCAGGAGTTTGAAGAGCTCCATTCAATGGTAAAGAAAATGTATCAAGATTATTTTAATAATTCTGAATTAAAGCAACCATTAGAAATAAAAAACCATAAGGTAAGAATAATTCAAATTTTTTTGTTAGCAAAAGCTTTCTCAATCAAATTATATGCATTTCCTTAAAAAAGAAAACAATGAAAATACTAACCATGTGGTTCATAGAAATGATGATTGAAAATATGAGCAATATGGTTGGCAAAGTTTTTTGATCAAATTATATATGCATTCTTCCATCTTCACATAAACTATGCTGGATCAATATTCTGTCCTATAATGACCCTCAATGGTTATAAAGAAAATAAGCAGGATGTGAATACAATAACTTGTCCCAATATAAAGATCTCTGCAAATTGATCTGCTTAAAATAAAACAAATAAAATGAACACGTATTCTCCTCCATGTTGCATCGAGAGACCAGGATTGGATAGACTGCTTCCTATGACATCATTAAGCTGAGTCTGTACTAGTGTATAAAAGCCAGCCCCTGGGAGAAACCCCAGCTTTGACTCAGCTTCTTAATAGTCACAAGCTGTCTCTGAAAGCGTGTTAGTATTAGCCTCAGTGAATTGAAAGAGAAACTACTTTTGTTTGAACTTCAGGAGAGCGGAGCTCCGTTCTCCTGCAACACTGGGATATTGTTCCCAATGCTGCTAGGTGAGTAGGGAAGCGTCGGAGGACCTTCCCCAGTACCTCGGTTTGCTAGATCCTAAAACTGATCGGCAAACTGATAGCAGCAGCCAGCCAGCTGATCGCGTGGGCGGCTATTTCCCCCTTTCTCGGCTGACAAGATTGCTCAGGGCTCTTAATAGCCTAAAGAGTTGGGGGTTTTATTCTAGGCTTTTCGTTGTTCCCAAAGCATCAGGGGGGTGGCATGCCATCCTGGATCTCAAATTTCTCAATAAACTCGTCAAATACAGGCATTTCAAAATGCAGACTCTGCATTCTATTTTAGAGAGCGTTCGGGAGGGCGACCTCCTGTCTTCAATTGATCTCACGGAGGCTTACCTCCACATTCCCATCTGGCCCCATCATCGCCAGTTTCTCCGTTTCTTTTACCAGAAGGCCCACTACCAGTACCGGGCACTTCCATTTGGCCTCTCATCGGCTCCAAGGGTCTTCACAAAGGTTCTTGCAGCATTGGTAGCTTCGCTTTGTTCTGTTCCAGTGAGGATCCAATGCTATTTGGATGACATGCTGATCCTATCCTCCAGTCTCCACTCTGCCCATCGGGACTTACAAATTACCCTAGCCTGCCTCCAAAGTCACGGCTTTTCAATCAACATCAAGAAGAGCCATCTTTCTCCCACGACCAGGATTGCTCCACTTGGGAGCAGTCATCGATACAACTTTGGGTCAGGTTTTCCTGTCTCCAGACCATGGGAAAAGCCTTGCAGAGATCATCAGTCACATCCAGCAACAACAGACTGTTCCCCTATCTCTACTGTCCAAGCTTCTGGGGAAGATGGTCTCCTGCATTGGCATCGTCCTGTGGGCGAGGCTTCATTCCCGATCGCTCCAATGGTTCCTGCTCCCCTTTCAACGAGCGGGAACCAGTCACTCCTCGATCAGGGTCCTTCTCTCCCCTCAAGCCTGAAGGTCCCTCAATTGGTGGATCTCCCATCCCTATGGAAGGGTCTCCACTTCAGGGAACCACACAGGCTGGTTATCACTACGGATGCCAACCTCCTGGGTTGGGGCTCCCATATGGAGGGCCAGATAGCTCAAGGGTAGTGGTCCAGGTCAGACAGCATCCGTCCCATAAACTGGTTAGAACTCAGGGCTATCCTTCTGGCTCTCAAGCAGTTCAGAACATTGGTAACCAGCTCCCATGTTCTCGTGTTGACGGACAACATGGCTGCAAAGGCCCATGTCAACCGATGGGGGGGACGAGATCTAGGGCCCTCATGAGGGAGGCGGAATGTTTGGGATTATGGGCAGAGAAACACTTGCTGTCAATCTCAGCAGATCACACCTCCGGAGTCGACAACTCCCAAGCCGACTGGCTGAGCCAGATGCCGACTGGCTGAGCCAGATTTCAGTCGACCAGGCGGAATGGTCCATTCCCCCTTCCCTGTTCAAGGATCTTTCCCTCAGATTCGGATCTCCGGTGGTGGATCTCTTCTCCACTCCTCAAAACACCCAAGTCAACAGATTCTTCACCAGGTTTCCTTGCCAGGGAGCAGAGGGGACCAATGCTGTTCGGTGCAGATGGCCCACAGGTCTCCTCTACCCCTTTCCCCCTCTTCCCATCATTCCGGCACTCATACGGAAGCTGTTGGAGGAACGAGCGGAGCTAATTCTCCTGGCACCATATTGGCCACAGAGGCCCTGGTTTGTGGACCTAGTCAACCTGTTGGTGGCTCCACCTTGGAGGCTACCAGCCCATTTGATCTCCCTGCACCAAGGAGCCCTGATCCATCTGGAGCCCAGTGGTTCAAGCTGACCGTGTGGCTCTTGAGCGGCTGCGGCTAAGGGAAGCTAATCTTCCAGGCTCCTCACCATCCAGGCTTCTTGCAAACCTTCCACAAGTCGCATCTATGATGCCACTTGGAAGGTTTTCTCACAGTGGTGCCTCAAGGAAAGTCTCTCTCCTACCTCCGCCCAGTTGGCTGAGGTTCTTGGGTTCCTTCAGGATGGATTAGAGGAAGGTTTGGCCCCCAATACCTTACGTTGCCAGGTCGCGGCTCTCTCCTCGCTCCTTTCATGGGACTCATTCCCTACCCTGGCCCATCATCCCTCTGTCAAGAGATTTTAGAAAGGGGCTTCTAACCTTTGCCCCCCCCTGTAGTGCACAGGAATCCTCCATGGGACCTTCACCTGCTCCTTAATGCCCTTACGAAGTCCCCCTTTGAGCCCCTCAGAATTGTCTCTCTCCCATTCGTAACTTTTAAGGTAGTGTTCCTAGTTTCTATCACTTCGGCCAGGAGGGTGTCGGAAATAGCTGCCCTATTGAAGGCAGGATCTCTGCACCTTTCACGAGGATAGGGTAGTTTGGATCCCTCCTTTCTCCCAAAAGTGAACACCTTATTCCATAGATCCCAGGACATTGTCTTGCCTGACTTCTGTCCTGCCCCAAGCCATGACTTAGAGCACAAGTGGCACTCTCTAGATGTTCAAAGGGCCCTTAGAATCTACACCAAGTGCACGTCCCCTTTTAGACGGACAGAAGCCATGTTTGTTTCCTTTTCCCCTTCCCATTTGGGGAATAAGGCCTCTTCCCCTACTATTAGCAGGTGGGTCAGGGCGTGTATCACGCAGGCCTATAAGGCAGTATCTCTCCCAGTTCCACAGGGTCTAATGGCACACTCTACTAGAAGTGCGGCCACTTCAGCCGCCTAGACTACTCAGGCATCCTTTGAAGAGATTTGCAGGACCGCTATGTGGACTTCCCCGTCTCCCTTCATCAGGCATTACCGGCTAGACTCCTTTGTCTTGGCGACAGCGGCCTTCAGCAGACAGGTTCTTTAGCAAGTGGTTCCACCGTCAGAGTGATTGGCCGGACGAGGACCCGCCCGTGGACATGCAAGCTTTGGTATGCCCCAATCCTGGCCTCGATGCAGCATGGAGGAGAATGGGCGTTGGTAAATTTACCTGTGAACGCCCTTTCTATCTATGCTGCGAGAGAGCCCAGCCCCTCCCTTGGTTCGTCCAGAGATGGTAAGGCTTATATGGTATCAGAGGTTTGCTTTCAGAGACACTTTTCAGTCTGTCAAGTATCTTTGCCAAAGCTGGGGTTTCTCCTGGGGCTGGCTTTTATATACTAGTACAGACCCAGCTTAATGATGTCATAGGAAGCAGTCTGCCCAATCCTGGGCTCTCTCGCAGCATAGATAGAAAGGGTGTTCACAGGTAAATTTACCAACGCCTGTTTTGTTTTGCTGTGCTAAACTAATCAACAAAGTCAGAATAAAAACATAAAAGATCAAGGCAACCTCAAAACTGATAATCACATAAAGAAAACAATGCCAAAAATGAAGATACTGCTCAAAAGTTTGTCCTTGCCCCTTTTTGGAGGAATTCAAGCTTTGACAAACAATACATAGAGTATATGTTGGTCAATCTGGTATACATTTCTCCTTTCACTGTTATTTAATAATTCTTTTAGTCAAACCCTAATCCTAATCTTAACCCACTGTTTTTTATATTTTGTTTAATTTAAAAACTGGGAAATGTAGTAGAAAAGATATGTGAATATCATGTAAACCATTCTGAAATAATTACTTTTGAAATGGATGAAGCAGATATGACATACTTAATTGTTCAACTTGGATTTTCTTTTATTAGTAAGATTCTTCATAAACCCTGAGTAAATAATTGCATTAGATTTTAGAAAAAGTGTGAAATTTTTAGCATATAACAAATAGAGATGCAAAATACAGAGAAAATCCTTGATCACTTTTCATGATTACTATATGAATGACTAGTTATTTTCTACAGATTGCACTTTCAGCAAAGTTTTCCTTTTTTGTGTTTAATAGGTAGCTGAATCACTAGGAATTACAGATTGTTGTCTTCAAGTGCCAAAGATACAGACAAATTCTTTTCCTGAATGTACTGAATCTACTGATGAGCCTATATTGCTCCATATCTCAGGACAGAAATGAGCAGCTGAGGTATAAAATAAACAAATTTTGTCAGGTAACATGTATATATTTTGCAACATTATAAACATAAGATGCTTTTATTTTTTATAAATTTATCTTTTGCTAATTATCAGCAATGGATTGAAAATCATTTATCTTTTTGCAAAATTTGAACTTTGCCTACATTAATAGGGTATAATGTTTTGTTACACGACATTGCTCCTTAATGTTCTCTTAATAATAGAATTAGTATTAGAGTGTTTTCTTTGAGTGAGATAAGATGTGAATAATTTCTTGCTTTGGATTATAGTTATCCTAATTCCTGCCATTAACCATTTTAGTTGCAGCTAATGGCAATTGTAGTCCAAAGTAGCTGTAAGGGCAATCTACTCTTGCCTGTTTTTTGTTTTGTCTTATATATTGCAGCTGGAGTAAAAAAATATTGAACTTTTGCAAAATCTTCATTTAGCAACCTCAATTGCAATTGGCAACTCTGTGGTTAAATAATTGCTAAGTGAAATTGCGATTGTGCTTATTTATGGCTTTACTTCAGCTTTCCTTGCTGTACAGTTCTGTGAAAGTCATCAATGTTTACTTCATCGTCACTGTGACTGCATATGGTTACTAAATGATAGAAATATTTGATTGGACTGAAAGTTAATATAGCTTTTTAACTGGGCATTGATTATAAGGTGGGCAGCTATACAAATGTTTTAAATATAATAAACAGCTATGTTTTAAATTCATGGTTTATACTGAGAGCTGTTTTTTAATGTTTTTTAAAATGTAATCTTTACCAGGTTTCTTGATAGAGAATAGAACAGTTGCCTAGGGCTTTCACGTGGAAGAGGTACCATCCATATTAACAATATTGATCAGTAGAATCAGCTGTAGGCCTGGATGGGTCACTAGAAAGTTGCCCAGGTGATAATTCCTGGATTTTTCCATTTATTACTTGCATGTCTCAGTTGCTTATTCATGGTTTGAGAATAGATGGGGATTTCCATTCCAAGTTTAAACCCCTTATATTATATGGGAAGCCATTCTTCAAGACCTGTGGCCTCTAGAGAATAGAATTCAATCTGGGACAGTGGAATATAGATGAAATGAAAATCACAACCCTGTTTTATGCATGCAAAATACACTTCATGTTTTAGCACTATGACAAAACCAACTGCAGATTCCAGGTAGGGGGCATTTGGGGCAGTTTACAGATATTTCTAAATGAAGAAATAGAAACAGGTGGAGAGGTGCTGGAAATACCTTATGAAGCCTTGTTATGTTCAGCCAGACTTCTTTCATTCCCAGAGCCAACAGCTTCATACAGCTTTAAGATTAGTTAGAGATTGTACAATTACTGTTTCATACATTTACAATTTACATGCCTTTTTCACCTTCGCAAATATTTAAGGTTTTCAATAAAAATACAAAATTTTATGCATAGTGAAAGAAATCTTTATCTTACAGTGTTCTATATTCAAAAAGCTATATATTCTTTAAAATGTGCGTTTAAATTACAGCATTTCTGTGTGTTTTCTTAAGTTTTAGAAATGTACAGCAAAAATTGTTCTGCAAAAATATGGGGAAAAAAAGAATATGAATTGCTTCAATCAAGAATTGTGGATGATAAATACAGATTTATGTGATTGACATAGTCAAGAAAAATTGAACGTTTACAGCCTTTAAGTACACCAAGATTAGATTATTTGAGATGCCCAACTGACCATAGAGGACATTCACAAGAAGAACAAAGATAAATTCAAGTTGGGACACAGTAAACAAAATTATTTATAATATCTCTTGAAACATCTGAAAAATACGGTCATTGTTCTCCTTGATTTCTTCCTGAAAAAAAAGTGAAAATAAAATATATCAAGAACTTAAGAAAAAATGCTTGTTAACAAATTTTGAACGTTCTTAAAACTTTAGTAATTTTAACAGTATTAAACATCACAGGAGTAGTTCATCAGTTTAGATCTCAGGAAATTGAATAGACCAGCTTCATCCTTCCTTGAAAATATATGACTAATCAATTTAATAGTATTTTAATGGAAGAAAAGTAGAGAATGTACTAAGTACAGCATGATGTTGAAGATCATGGAAATTGGGAACTTTTATTGTGGGTATAGGCTTTGCTTCTTCCTGATGCTATACATTATACATCTGTTTGTAACACAGTTTGCTGCTACTACATTTATACAAATTCTTTTGAAGTTGCAGCACTTTTAACAATACTAAAATTAAGCCATTATAAAAATATTTTGGAAACAGTTTTGAAAGTCTATCTGAAATGTATATTAAACATGAATTGATTCCACAAGCTTGGCAGTATTTAATATATAGCATAAGTTCTAAAAATATCCAGGTTTAGGTGTCTCCCCAGAATGATAATTTGGTAATCTGGTTCTAATAATATTGTTAATTCTCTTCAGGTATTCAGGAGCAGGTTGGCCTTTATGATAAAACATGCATTGGGATGCTACCATGCAAGTTTTATGGTTTTGTACTTGCATTGCCATATTGCCCACAATTACGTAACTTATAGAGCTTGCATCATATCACTATGCACTTTTGTTACTTTGTCCTTGCACATGCCTTTGTCTGCATAAGAGAAGATGTATTGGCTTCCTAACAGTCAATATTCTCATGACTGAATGAATCAATTCTGCAGAAAAGCTAGCAGCAGTTAAATGAGGGGCTTAATCAGTGGTACTATAGGGAGTTAATAGAAAATTAATTTCTCCTAAGAGACAAATATGTTACACCAATTGCTATGGATATATTAATGCTTGACTACCTAAAATACTGTATAAATTTAAGGACAACTGCCAGAATTCCTTTAAAAATGAACATTTAAATTCTTGTATATGTTATCCTGAATAAACTTGAAGAAAACGGTAGAGATTGCTGTTTCTATGAGATTTCCAATTTAATTTTACTTTTTTAAAATGTAGAAGAGCTTTATTTGAGGTTGAATGTCCTAACAGATTGTTCTTGATCTTGAATCATTTTAACGTTTTAAAGATATCTTCTATTCTTGGATAATAGATAACCAAGGTTTTCTTAAATATTTAGTTTACTACATAGAACATCTATAAAAGGCTTGTTTAAAGGTAAAAATTCACCTACTTCATGTTTTGAGATATATTCTATTCTACATACTTGCAATTGTAAGATATATTCTTAATTTTCCCAAAATCCATATTACTCTGAAAACGCTTTTAATTCATAGTACCTAGACATTCAAATATTTGGAAGTGAAGAGTTTAACAGTGTATGACATAAAGAAATTTTATAAAAAGTTGAATAATTTATGTCATGCCATATTGAGAGTTTTAAAGCTTAAATTAAAATTATGTTTGGTGAATTTTGGAAGGCATATGCACTGATAGACTACATTTGCATTTAATAACAGATTTTGGCTTCTTGATGTACATGCTCATATTTGCTCTTCCTAGAAACAGAGAAAATATGGGCAGTTTCCTGGAAGTGTTTTTAAAAATATGTTGGGTAAACCATGGACTTAGTTTGTTTCTGGAACAAGTCATGATTCCTTAATTTAATATTCAATTATTAAACTAGCTATGAGGAAGATGTCTGCATTTTGTTACCCATACTTGATTGAAGAGGAGCCAGCTTATTATGCCTCTTGATAAGACATAACTGAGTTTAGCATGTTATGTACCGCTATATGGCCTTTTAGATCCTGAGCAAATGTCTAAGCAACAGCTCCTTTAAAAAATATGAATTAATCCACACAGAGGTGATTTGGAAGTAATTAAGTATGATCTAATGCATTATCTCACATAACAGCAATTCTAAACAAATTAGGGAAATTATATGCAGCGCAATTCTTGAATTCTTTCCAAGTGCTATAGCAGTGATTATAGGAGGCATCTCTGTATTTTTAATGTAACCAAGTAATTCATAATATGTGCCTGAGGTACAGGATGGAGGGACTAAATGCACCATTCCAAGCACAACTCTCTCTCAGAGCATTGGATATTTTTTTTCTAGAATTATTTTCTTGTAAGTTCCATGCCAGATTTGGTCCATTTTTGAACATGATCTTTCTTTGGCTGGAATCTCCCATTATAGCAAATTTGTCCCCATTCTCTTCAGGTTTTTGAGTCATCCTGCTGATAATCAAAGAGTTCTGATTTCCTTTATATAATCTTTCCAACATTTTGTTGGGATGGAAGAAGTCAAGAGATTATAAATACAATCTGAACAGAGATTGACCAGTAACATACTAGGACACTGTTATAAGAGATTCATCTAGCAACTATGTTGCCAAAAATGGAAGAGCACAGTGCTGATCTTTACATACTGCACTTCCTTTTTATCTTCTAGAAGTCTGTTTATCTCCCTTATCCTGGCTGTATCATACGAGTTGCTTGGTTTTTGAGGGGCTTCAGAATTCCTTATTCTGAACCTTGTTTTTAAATTATTTTTTGTACAACAAACGACTTGAACACTCCCATGTTAAATAACTGCCCAGAAATTGTTTTGTTTTGGCATATATGTAAATGTGAATCTGAAGTTTTTACTCTCTTGCTTGTTTTCTTGTATTAATCACTTAAAATGTCACAAGTTATATGCCAGTAGTAATGTTTAACTAAGATATGAGTCTGCAAGTAGAGAAACTATGCCTTCTGCAAATTGTATTTATGTAAAACATATATAATTATGCAGCTTTATTTCCATATGAGTGGAGAAGTGTACATGATTGTAGATTTTTCCTTGATATCTTTTATCCAGTTTGAGGAGACTGAGGAAACTATCCTCACATATTCACACATTATGAATGTTAGGGAAGAATTAAACTACTTAGACATAACTAATTTTCTGACAGCCCAGTTACATACCCAGATAAACTACAAAGTATTCTGAAAATAACCATATTGCTCATAATATACTTCGAAATAAAAGGCAATTGTGCTTTGTGGTATAATATAGAACAAAAAGAGGTATAAATCATAAAAAAGTAAGAACTTTTATTATAAATAAGCTGCAAATAAGTAAGTATAACAAAATCATAAATCCATAACAATATTAGCACTATCTTGCTACAAGATTGAAATTTAAGGTGAATTGAAATATCAAATAAATAGGTAAAATTATAACTGTCTATGCCCTGTTTCTAACAACATACTTTCTAACAGAACTATGTTGTTATTGTCAATGTAGGGCTGATATAACCATGATGATAAATAGACCATCAGTAGATCTTGGTCAGCCGTATGAGCAATTTCTTCCACAATGGTGTGCTTGAGTTTCAATTCTTGCGAATACATATCTAAGAGCTTGATCGAGACATCATCTGAAAAAGAAGTAAAAAAAAAAGATCCTGCATTGTGTTTTAAATCCTATTTTTGTCACACATTTTCTCAGCATACTGCAACATAGTACTTGCATAAAATTTGGCTGATCTTTGAATCGAAGTAGATCAGACCTGATTAGCATTTGAATTACTGCCAAGAAAACAGTGGGGATATGCCTATGAATTTACTAGACATTCAGCTCAACACATAAAAATGTTTAGTTAAAAACCTTTCAGTATTATAAGATAGAAAAACTGTAAATTCTGAAGTTTATACAATTGATAACTTGGGCTTAAATTATAGGATACATCTATCTCAATTTATAATGTAGAATCTTAAAAACTACAGTGAGATGAAATATTCTTCCTATAGAACTAAAGTTCAACATATCTGAATGCATTTATTTGCCCAACCATCTCTGTGGCTTGTTGTAATGGTATACCATTTTGTAAAACGGGACCCAAAGATAATCTGGAATAAATAAGGGAAATCAGAATAAGATGCAGCACTAAATCCTGTTTCATCGCCACTCCAGAATGTTTTGGATCAAAAAGTAGGTAAATGAAGCTTGTTGATGCTGCTTACTTAGATTTTCAACAGCCTTTGGCAAAGTTCCTTATCAGTGAACTCAGCAATCATGGGATAAGATCTCGTTTAATGGATTGCTAACTAGTTAAAAATCATCAGATCCTGTGTTAAGCACATTGGGCTACTATTATTAAGAAACAAGTAAAAATAGAAATAAATGGTCAATTGCCTCAAATGGATAGATACAAGAAGGGCAATTCCTTGTTGAACTGCGTTGATACCAGTATTTCTAAGCTTGTTTGTAAACTATCTTGGTTACTGATAGATTACAATATATGGTATTTAGCATGGTAAAAATTGAAAATAATTGTGAACAGTTCCAGAAGGATTCCTTTAAAAGCAGAAATGGTCAATCCGATGGCTTCAATTTAACCAAACAGTTAAATGTAAAGTGATGTACAGTGGGACAAAACACAGACAGCATCGTCTGTAGTTGTAAAAAAAAGAGAAATTGTGTTCTAAGGGTCAAAAGAAAAAGTACTGAGATTTAAAAGCCAACACTAAAGCTCTTAAGAAATTTATGACATGCCTGATTCTAGAATTATAAGTACAGTTCTGTTGACATATTTGGAAAAAAAATTCAACATCTTTATAATGACTAGGTGAGGAAATACCGTAGAAGAGATACATTCATAAAATTGGCAGATATTATAAAAGTGGGGGGACTGCTTAAAAAACAATATCAATAGCTTTGAACACCTGGCCTTGCCCAACAAAAATATTGTTCAGTAGTTAGACAAATAGGCACTGAGATGTGGGAAAAATCAAATGCACATTTATAAGATAGACACCACCTGGCTTATTGTAGTAGTAGTGTTTGCAATAAGAGTCTGGGAGTATTGACAGACCAGATTAAGAATGGACCAGCAATGTGCCAAAAGAACAAATGCAGTTTTGGCTGCATCAACAAAATACAATGCAAAGATAATGGGAAGAGATAACACCACTCTATGCTGTACTGGTCAGATCATATGGGGAATTTTATGTCCAGTTCTCATTGCCATAATAAAAAAAGATGCTAAGGAGCTGATAAAGAGTGCAAAGAAGAGGAACAAAGTTGGTAAGTTCTACAAAGCACAATTAAAAGAACTGGATTTATTCTTCTTAGCACCTGAAGTAAGACAGGAACGAATAGGTGGAACCTTAATAGAGAGAAAGATCACCAGTAGAAATAAGGAGGAATTTCCTGGTTGTGAGAGCTACAGCAATGGAACAGCTTGGGTGCTCCATCACTGGAGGCATTCAAAAAAAAAGACTGAACTGCCATTTATCTGGAATGGTGTAAGAATTCCTGCACTGGATAATAGGCTGGACTTCCAAGGTATCTTCCAACTGTATGATGACAATATATTAAAACTGCTAAAAGTGAAGAAAGCAAAATGAATGAAGTATAGAACATTTTCCATAAGGAAAGGGTTAGAATGTTTCAGATACTTTAGCTTGGAATAAAACAACCAAGGAGATGGATATAAAACTGTACATGATAGAGACAAAATGAAGCTAATCAGAAGGAGATTTGGACATATATATTTTTGCATTGAACATAAAGAAATCTATAAATGTCATTACTATGTGATTAAAGAGGGGATCTGATAAATTTATGAAGGGCAGGTATCAAGGCCTCTGACTAATTGTTATCATTTTCAAATAAACTGTTCTCATCAAAAAGACAGATTTACTTACGGAAATGGGAAATAGGCCACGTGTGAAATAATGGTGCCTTGGGTTCTGCTGCATGGTGATATGTTTCTAAGTCACAGACCCCTTTAGTTGTTGAACACAGTTTTTCCATTTTCTCATGTATTTTAGCCTAGCAAAATTGAGAAAGTAAGATTCAACATTTAAAAAGGGAAAGTTCAGTAAACATTTTGAGAAAAATTGCTTGATCACTAATTTTAGCAGCTAAGAAATTTTGAAAAGTGGGACAAGGTAAACAATAGTGACAAACCATAATGTTTCTTTAAGGATATTTTTAACAGCCACAACTAAACATGGTTTAATAGTTTTGTTTGGCACTCCTGAGTTAATATGCATAGTATACATTCATTTAAAATCTTGCTTATATGCTTAATATCTTTTAAAGTTAAAGATTGCTGTCTTGAATAGGTCTGATAAAATAATTAAAAAGTACTATGACAATTTGCTGCAAAGATATACTTCTGTTGACCGGTGAGAAGTATAGAAATGTTTCTCAGCACAGATTCTAGTAAGAAGTACCATTTTTTTAAAAGTCCCAAGTAGTTCTGTACAGCACTGCTCCAGTTCCATGTTATAGTTAAGTGGCAGTCTTTCACTGTCAGAGGGATCCTCATGTTCTATCTCCAAATTGCTATCTTTAAACCTAATAAATAATTTTAAAAAATAAGTTAGTATTTATGAAAAATAACTATCATCTTACTAATTATAACAGAGAATCATCTTTGTTTAATTTCTTTAAACTTCTAAGTGCATCATATGACAATTTTTTTAAAAAAAATCCAGTTTAAATGAAATAAAAATGAATTTTGCACCAACGCTATTGACAAATTAGTTCAGTGTACTTACTGTGTAGCATTTTTGATGTTCGCAATCTTGTTGGCAATAGAAAATCCATTATCATTCAAGGTTTCCCATTTCATCATTAGGTTGTGCCAGTCTGCTGCATTATCTTTAATTTTTCTTGCACTCATGGACAATACAGGTGTCCTAGGAGTAGAACTACTAGCTAATCAAAACACAACAGTAAAATAATTTAAATCACAGTTGATTTTATTACTAATATTTTTATTTTTAAGGTATCTTCTACTAAGATATTTTAAAGATTTTAAATTATTTAAATTTTAAAGATCTATTCTTTCCTGTCATATATGGACCATGTTACTCCAAGAAAATGTCAATAAAAAACAGATTTATATGTTGTCTGGACAAAATAAATATACAAAACATTGAAGGAGCAGATAAAAGTTTTTCCACATTTGGCATGATTTCTATCACAAATCTATTCCTTGTGCGCAAATGTAGACCATAAATCGGGTTTACAAAAGCACAACTGCTTCATTTACATAACATGTTATGCCTAAACAAACAGCCTATACAACAGTTTAATGTGGTAACTGGTTCCCACAACTTAAAAGAGTGGGCTCCTACCACAGGTTGAAGTACAATCCAAACAGGGTTTTAAAAATCTCCTTTAAGTTCTGTTCTTTGGGGTTTTAAGGAGATATTCACTCAAGAATTCTCGGCAATGAAATGCTAGTGATTTTGTTGTTGTTAGTATTTCTGGTGGCTTCCTACCCAAATTTCTATTTCTATCTATCTTGCTTTGCCTTTTCCAGCTAACAGCAGTTATACATGCTGCTGCCTACCTAGACAACTAGAAACCACCTAAACGGCATTTATGTCTTGCCTGACATGCTGTTAAGAACCTATCCTAAGAATTTCCAACGCTGGATCAGTCAATTGTGTTCATTTAATTGACCTTGCACCACAAAGACAGGCTGGAAGAGTCACTAGACTTTCTTTTCAGTGGGTTACGGGGAGGCAGTTTACAACCCACGTCGACGAGGCACACAGAAACCACATCACGGGCGGTCCTCACTGCCTGGCCTCTACAGGTAGTTCTCACCTTAGGGCCACAATTGAGGCCAACGTTTCTGTTGTTAAGTGAAACATTTGTTGAGTTTTGCCCCATTTTACGACTTTTCTTGATGCAGTTAAGTGAATCACTGCCGTTGATAAAGTTAGTAACCGGGTGGTTAGGTGAATCTGGCTTCCCCCATTGACTTTGCTCGTGAGAAGGGATCACAGGACCTTGGGGCACAGCAATGGTGGTTAATGTGAACCGACTATCAAGCATCTGAATTTTTGATCACGTGATTATGGGGAGACTGCAGAGGTCGTAACTGAAAAATGGACCTAAAGTCACATTTTCTCAGTGCCGTTGTAACTTCGAACCGTGTAGTTACTCCACTCACCAGCCGGGCCCCCTTTAAAGAGGAAGCTTTCAGCGCTTCGCTAGCCGCGGCCTAGCGAGGAAATCGGAAACCCCTCCTCCGCCCCCCTCCAAACTGCCCCATTCTTGAGAAAACTCACCAGCCATCTTCCCCCTTCGCCTCCGCAGACGGCAACCCTCTTCCTAAATCCCTCCTCTCGGAAATGTGCTCACGTCCGGCCCCGCCCAGCTAAGAGACTCCGCGGCTGCCGCGAGTGCTGGCGCTCGGTTTGTTTTCCCAGCGTCGGCAGGCCTGGGAGGGAGCGGTTACTCGCTTCCCTTGTTGATCATGAGGGGCTCTGAGTCCTATTGAGGTAGGGAGCTTGCGGCCTAGACAGGCGGGCGGGAGCGCTGGGTCTCCAAGGGCCGTGTTGCTAAGGTCTGGGGGCTAATGTCTCGAAAGAATTGCAGCCTGGCTCTGCTCTCAGCTCTCTTTAGCGGCGGAGGAGAGGGGGTGAGTTGTCAGTTTCCTCTCTCCTTTAACTGCCTGCTTGGGTGGAGGGAGGGTTGGACTAGATGACCTATAAGGTCCCTTACAACTCTGTTAATCTGTTATCTGTTAACTTCTCAAGAAAGAGGTTGCTGGGATCGGGACTAGCTGGTGCAAATCTGCCTTCCCATTAAATGGCTTGTATGCTTGCTGTGGTTGTTGACAGTCATCTGCACTTGCTCAAAAGACTGAAATTGGTCTCTGTTAGAGACTTGACATTAAAAACGGGTGGAAGCAGATTCTGCCAGCTGTAACTAAAACTAAACGGTGTTTTGTTGTCCTATTCTGGAAATGCCCCTCCAAAGCAACCTTCAGGTGCTGGTGAAAATTGAGAATTCAACACTTTTTGGTTTCAGAAAACTGCCCATTGAAGTGATGGGATTTCCCCTCCATTTTAGCTCCTGCCTTTCAAAAACAACACATCATCTGTTTACTGTGTTTGCTAATACATTATTGTCTCCTTGTAGACCATTTTCCACTGATCTAAAATTTTGGAAGGATATTTAGCTCACTGTCCTACAAAGATCCTGCATTCCACATTTTGTGAAAAATCTATGCAACCAAAGTGAATGGAGTTAAAAGTAAATGGAATGGAACTAAATTATTGAAACATTTTGTTGACAATGGTTCCTTTTTTATAAATTGTGGTCTTATATTTTTAACGAAAGTTTTAAATATAAAAACTCCAAAATATCACAATTAAAGCTCTTCTTTTGCACACATCCAAAATGGACAAATTGTGTATCGCTTTAGAGCTGTACCTATGCTTTCCTTGTGAATCGGTATTGTAATTTCATCAGTTATTAAAGTTCTCAGGAAAAACTACAATTGTGGGCCTTCTTGCTCCTTAGCACTCTGGCAAATTATTAAAGAAGGGTACACATAAATATTTTAGATCCATTGAATAAATTGTCTACTGTGGAGGAAGTTGAAAGGAAAGTCTGCTAGAGAGAAGTTTTGTACTTTAGAGGAACTGGACTTAGAAGATCGGATGATATTCTGACTTCTTTTTCTTCTCTTCAATTGTGACTAATTCTTGGATACAAGGCATGTATGTAATAAAATGAGTGTGAAGTTGACATACATGTTCTAGTAAAATGTTGATACTTTTAGTGACATGAAGGACATTTGTTTGAAAAGAGTCCTATGTCTATTCCATATTGGAATCTTTTTTAGAAATATCCATTATAATTATATTTATTATTAACATATAATTTTAGAAGGTTTTATATTATTTTGAGAACCAGTTTGGTATATGGTTAAGGCATCATGCTAGAAATTAGGAGGCTGTTAATTCTAGTCCTGCCTGAGTCACAAAGCCAGCTGGGTGACTTTAGGTTAGTCTCTTTCTATCAGTCCTAGGAAGGAGGCAATAACAAGCTAATTTTTTGTCAAGAAAACTGCAGGAACTTTAGCAGGTAGTCTCTGTAATTTGGACAAAATTTAACAGAAGAAAAAAAATACCAAACTTGAAAGTATATGAAGTAGCTCTGTTAATTACAATATATCATTTTAAATGTATCTGTTTTCCTAATGATGAGAAAGTGATTGTCAAGTGAAAATGCATAACTTGACTTATATTAGCAGGCAGATAAATAGAGTGAACTATGCCTTCTTTTCAACAAGGAACAGTATTTTGAACTTTCACTTTCACATTTTTATAACGGATGTTCAATATATGTTTATGTATATATCTGGGTCTAAAACATACTGACCTCTTCTAAAGCATGATGTTCCAGGAGATGCGTTGGCAATTTCCAAAGTAAATCCTTTGAATTAGAAGCAGTTTGAAGTGCTCAAAACATTTTTCTGGATGAAATTTTTCATACTTGGGATGGTATAGTCTAGAAGAGGTTCATCATAGTCCAAAGGAAAAGCACAATGTTCTGGAATTCTCCAAAAAGTTTCATTCCCAAATTGACAGTTTTGCACATCCCTAGAATTCTGTAATATGGGTTCTACAAACACAGGTGCCTTTTTATATCCCTCTCACTTCAAGCCACACTTATGATGAAGTATTTTAACTAAATATATTGTTGTTTGTGGGTAGAGTTGATAATAACTCTGGTAATTTCTTAAATAAACAGAGTGGCTCATTTGGTGCACAACTCGTTTAATGTTCCATTTTTGTAACTGGGCAGTAGTTTGGACAATTCTGTACAAATATGTGCAGTTTTGTGCAGAAAAAGATACGTTTAAATATGTGTAAATAAATGAATCTAGCTCATACTTTTCTTTCATTGTGTTTCTGAGGTGAAATTCAGAAAATTTCTAAACTGTGATTAATATCTGTGGCTTACTGAAGGAAGCTGCTGTCATAATAGTTATAACTAATCAAATATGCCTGACATAATAATTCAATGTGAAAGATTCTTGTCTTCTCCTTGGGATTGTGCCAGAAGGAGAAGAAAAGACTGATCATCTTATAAGACTCATTTGCATAATGCTGAACAATATTCAAGTTGAACAACTTTATATAATCCAGATTATATAATTAATAAGGTTAATATACTAAAAGCCAAAATTTAAAAACCATAATGTATGTTTTAATATATTTTACTTAGCAATAGTATGGTATGACTGATAAATAAATAAACAAATAAAGACAAATGAAAAAAGTATAACTTTTAATCATCTGGACATGAATTATCTTAGATTAAAACAAACAAGACAAATTCCTTAGTACTGTATATACCTATACTACAGAAAGGAAAATTTTGGAATTAGATCCAAAACATTTATGTAATGTCTAAAAAAAATCTACATTTTAATTCAAAGAGGAATTCTATTTGTTCTTTACTGTGACTGAATTTTAGAAACTGAACGTTGCTCTTAAAAAATTGTCTGCTTTTTCATGGGCTGCAGAAGTATATGAAATGTATCTTTTCTAGTCTACAGGTTGTATGCTGTGTTTACTATGGCATCAGTGATACCATCATTTACCTTCAAGGAGTTTTGCCCCTTGTACTACCTTCTCAATGCCATTCCCACAAAAATCCAAAAAGGATTTCGTTCCATTGTGGTTTACTTGACTGCACTTGACACTAATGAGGACTACATAGCAGTTGGCAGTAGTATTGGCATGCTGTATTTGTATTGCAGGCATTTGAATCACATGAAAAAATACAATTTTGAGGTAAGACCATCTCTTAATATTGTCATAACTCTGTCTTTTAAGATGTTGCTAGCTTAGCATCCTTCTTAAAAATAAGTAAACACATAAGGTTCAAAAATTTTTTAAGTAAGTTGCTGTGATGTTTTTAAAACAAGATTAAAAATTATTTATATTATAGTTATTGTACTCAATCTCTGTTTAAGTTAACTTGTATTTGATTTACACCATAAAATGCTTAAGGCAAACTTGTTCTTTACTGTATAAATTTATGTTTTCATTCATAAGCTATACTGTTCATCACTATCACTTTGTTTATATACTATTTTTCTCATAAGCAATTGATTACAAGGTAAATGACAGCAATGGAATATATGCTGTACAGGTAGTCCTTGATTTACAACAGTTTGTTTAGTGACCATTCAAAGTTACAACAGCATTGAAAAATGTGACATGACCGTTTTTCACAGTTATTATCTTTGCAGCATCCCTGTATTAATGTGATCAAAATTCAGGTACTTAGCAACTGGTTCGCTTTTTTGACGGTTGCAGTGTCCGAGCTCACTTTTGCAACTGTCCAGCAAGCAAAGTCAGTGGGAAAGCCAGATTCACTTAACAACCATGTTATCTTATCAACTGCAATGATTCACTTAATAGCTATGGCAAGAAAAGTCAAAACTCACTTAACAAATGTGTCGCTTAACAACAGAAATTGTGGGCTCTGTTGTGATCATAAGTCAAGGACTACATGTATTTGGTTTTCTAAGTTCAACCAAGGAGGATGATTGAGGGTAGATGAATTTTATTTGTCCTCTTGTCATGGATATGTGACATAATGATGGCTGAATCTTCCAGTGGTATTACCATTTTTGAGAGCACTGGGAATATTAAAATGATTATTTAGCAGATCAAGATCAATACATGTTCTGCAATAGTTTAGAATTCCGTAGCATTTGCTGCCTGGAAAACTAATGCTAGCAGAAAATTGTACTTGTTCTTTAAGTGGAAAATTAATTCAGGTGGTTTTCATGATTGCCTCAGAGCATTGCTTTATTGCTGTGCTGAGTATCTGCTACACAGCTGAGGATGGAAGTATATTGAAAACAATTGGGAGAGTAGCTCTGTTCATCTCCGCCCTCAGTGAAGACATATTTGTTCTTCTACTGCATCATGTCTTCACAGAGTACACGATTTCTCATAATGGGAGAATAAAATCCTCAGTAGCACTAATACATTTTCAAGACATGTTTTTAAAGCCACCCAACTTTTCAGTGACTGGAAAAACACACACACACACACACACATACAGACGCATACACAGACACAGAGAGAGAGAGAGAGAGAGAGAGAGAGAGAGTTCTAGTTCTTTGGTTTTCTTTACATACACACACACACAGAGCATATCTCTATCTCTCTCTGCCTGTCTATCTATCTATGGTATTTGTCTATATCCATCCATCTTATCTATGCTGTGTATGTACACACACAAACAGACAGAAAACAAAAGAACTAGAACAGTAGAGAATAGAAAATGAAGATGATCATCCTATGGGAACAGATATAAGAGCCCCTTGCAAAGGGTTTTCCACAATTTGTTGTGGAAACAAATTGGGAAAGAGGGAAAGAGCCCGACCTTCAAAGTTCATTTAAAGGACAGGAGTTGTTTGAATCTTGGTTCCCATCAGATGACAATGTTTAATAGATCTGGAGCATGCCAACTCTGCTTCATCATATAAAATGGGAAGAAATAGCTAGAAGGAGATGTCCCTCAAAGAACTAAGCCTTAACACTGTTTCCTCTTATCAACACTGACTGGCACTCACCAAGGGGAAAGGAAGATAATTATCATAGCACTTGGGTCTCCCACTCCCACTCCTAAATTCTTGGGTGCTCTGAAAGGATACCATGAAAAATCTAGGCTAGTTACACCAGAGTTCATTAACATGTGTGATTAGTGCTGTTTCAGTGATATGCTTTAAACTAACTGAAAAGAATCCAGATAATTTATTTCCTCCAGACCTTTTAGAAATTGCAGCCAACCACTTTTCCAACAACATTCTCCAAAATGGGAAGTTTGGAGTCAGCAAAAACTGTCCAAATTGTCCAAGATCCTTCTCTAAGATGGGTCTTTATGAATACTAATGTCTTCAAAAAACTTATAAATAATAATTTCTGAAAAAAATCATAATGAAGGAGATATTTGCTTCTAAAACTATACAAAGATTTAAAGGTTAAAACCAACACCTTGAGTTGAGTCCAGACAGCAGTTTGCAACAAAAGCAATCCTTTCATTGTGGTATAATATGTTTATGATTATATTAATTAAAAACATATGGTAGTAGCAATAAGGTAAAGTAAAATCTTTGTCAACATTCAGCAGTAACACTTTTCAGATTTGGTAATATAACTAATACAATTGTTCATGTGTAAAACTGAGTCATTAACATAATGACTGCAGTCCACTTTTTATACTTCTAGTTTCATACCTCTTACTTTAATCAAGCTAGTCATTTGTCAGATAGACATTTTGAGATTCACTTTTTAATTCTTTCTTTTTAAACTGATAATATTTAAACCACCTCAAAGCCCTGATTTAAAAATAGTGTTTCCTGACCTGAAACAAGTAAAATTTATTTCTTAATTTCATAATCATTATTTTGTTTTTGTTTTACTAGGGGAAGAATGAATCCATTACTGTTGTGAAACTCTTAAACTGCTTTGATGATCTTGTTGCAGTGGGAACAGTTTCAGGCAAGATTGCTATTTTTCAGCTTGTTTCTTCATTACCTGGGAGAAACAAACAAGTAAGGACCATATGTAAAGTTTGTGCTAGTCAAGACTTGTTCCAATGAAGTGTGTAATTCCTTAATTAAGACATCTTTAAAAAATCTGTTATTTAATGATTTCAAATACAATAGGTTTTTGAGTTTTCTTTCCCCTCCTTTCCCCTCCCCTCCCTTCCTTTCTCCGTTAACATATTCAATGATGTTTTGTGTATATGTTAAAATAAAATAGTTGAAGTGAGAAATACCAACTAGACTAATGAATCAATCAAATTTAATTTCCTCTTTTCCCCCCTTCAGTCTCTTTTATACAATATATTGATGATACATGATGTCTTTATTTGCAGCTTCGGAGATTTAATGTGTCTGGTTTTCACAAAAGTAGCATTACAGCCTTGGCATGGAGTCCTAATGGAATGAAATTATTTTCTGGGGATGACCGAGGGAAAATAGTTTATTCTGCTTTGGATTTAGATCAGGTGAGTAGTTATTTGACTAAAACCTTTTTTTCCAAAATTTGATTCCAGGAATATAGATTCTTGCTGGATCAAATCAAGGATCTAGCAAGATTTTATCTCACAGTGGTCACCCGGCTGCCTCTGGGGAGCCAACAAGTAGGACATCTATTACTGAGAGATCTGGGTTTTTTTAAAAAAAAGTTGAGTAGTGTCTGATGGTGGTTCTAAAAGGAGGGAACATTTGATCACCTTCAAGATAGTGACTGGTGAATTATGTGAGTTGGATTCCAGTGGGTGCCAATGATATTCAATTCTGATTATTTAACAAAGGAGTCTGTATCCATGTTCTTCTTTTTCTAGGGTCTTTGCAATTCCAGTTTGATATTGGAAGAACCATCTTCAATCGTACAGCTAGATTATAGCCAGAAAGTATTGTTGATCTCCACTTTACAACGAACTGTACTTTTCTATACTGAGGAAAAATCTGTCAAACAAGTTGGAACTCAACCCAGAAAAATGTAATTATCAAATTTAGGTTTGAAGGAAAATCTGTATTTAAAACTCTTGTGACAAGTTTTGAACTCTTAAGATTGGTCAAATATTTTTCTTTAAAAATATTTAAAATTGTTATTTTAAAAGGTGCATGATTTCAAGTTCTGTTTGTATTTAAAGTAGCATGCTTAACTGAAAATATAAGATATTTCTAGTTGTCATAAATTAGAACGTGTCATTAGCCTTTGGGGGCTGATGGGCATATTTGAAATTTCAAAAATATGTTGTGGTATTGTTACAGAATGTCTGCTGGGGAACTTATAAATTAATAGATGTAACAATTATAAAACTCAGATAAACCACAATAATTCCTCTCTCCCCCCTTCTTTACCGAAATATGTTATCTGGCAAAATGAACTTTTTTTTTATTTTCTGTGAATGTTTATGAAATCTATTGAAAGATGATCCATATATTAGAGAATGGCACTTTGCCATTTACAATATGTTAGCTTTTTTATAACAATAATTTGTTTCACATAAAAAGTCAATACATTGGTACCAAAAGCAACACACTGAAGGTCCAATTAGTCCTTAGTATTCTGAATTATATACAACCACTTTTGGTTTTTATATTATTATCCTAAATTGGTTTAAAATCTTTTTGCCTTTTTTTTCTAGTCCCCCTTCCCATTTTGGGTAATAGTTAACATCTGTATCTGAACAACTCTAAGCAATGATTTCATTCTTCACTAAGAACACTCTCCTCATCCCAAACACCTTGTGACAAAAATTCTTCCCCATTCTCAAATATGTTTATCTGAACTGATAATTGTTTTGCTTTTATATTTTAGTACAGGCA
This sequence comes from Bungarus multicinctus, assembly GCA_023653725.1. Taxonomy (NCBI): domain Eukaryota; kingdom Metazoa; phylum Chordata; class Lepidosauria; order Squamata; family Elapidae; genus Bungarus; species Bungarus multicinctus. Next base: position 136,507,694 of record CM042838.1, read on the forward strand.
AATTTGGTGCCTGCTTTATACCTGGGCTGCGTAAGCAAAGTGACCTAATGCTCTTTGCTGCAAGGCCTGGGATTCGCCTTTGGAAGTCAGATGTTCATGGGACGGTTCAAGCCACATATCTTTTGAAAGATGTATTTGCTGCTGGAATGAAGCCTTTTGAATTATATCCCCGAGCGGACTCCTTTAATAAGAGCAACTGTAATTTCCCAGAAAGACAGTTTGGATTAATTTCCTGCTTTTCCCAAGAAGGATGGGTATTGAGCTGGAATGAATATAGCATTTATGTGTTAGACACAGTAAACCAGGTAAGAAAGTCAAGTCAGAATGCAAGGAATTTGTGATTGGTTTCTGAGATAGTTACATGATAGAAAGGAATCGTGTGAAAAATGTTTCATGCAAAGATTTTTTTGGCTTGTGATTTACTGGAGATTTTTTTGTAACTCGATTTGAAGAAATGTGTTGCATTGGGCTGCAGCATGCAAAGTGCATATGGTTCTCAAACTAATTTTTGTAGCTCCTAGAAATGAATACACAATTTTCAATTATTTCGCCTCCACACCATTAGATTATAAGCCTTTTAAAGACGTAATACATGGGGAGAAAACCTTCCTCCTGCATTTTCTCTTACTTTTTAAATCTTTGTAGCCCCACAAAATATATATTTTGTATGTTTTTCCCAGGATTATATTCCAGGTATCTAATGAAGTGAATGGAATACATGGAAACTAAAAACAGATCAAAGGTGACAGTCTATGAGGCATCACATACTACTATGAAGTCTGCTTCTGCCACAGACTTTTTTAATGGTTCATATACTTGGGAATGTATATGAAAACTGTCTTATTTTAGGAGGACACCAGAACTTGCATTTAGAAGCAAATATATATATTTTAATTTTAAAAAGACCCTAGCAATTTTAGGGAATCTCAGATAATATTTCTCAGCTCCAATCACTCAAATATATATATATATATATATATATATATATATATATATATATATATATACACACATACATACATACATACATACACATACAGGTAATCCTGGATTAATGACAATTCATTCAGTGACCATTTGAAATTACAATTTCAGTGAATGAGTGAAGAGATTTCCAACCCATGCCCAAAGTTATATGTGATTGTGACCTGGGGCTTGGCAACTCATTTGCACTGAAGATGGATTGCCAAGTACTATGTGATCATTGGATTGCTATTTACAGTGTTCCCTGCTGGCTTCTCCAGAAGGTCAGTAGGGAAGCTGACAGGTAGGGTTGCAAACCACTGTTGTCTGTCTGGTTCCTGGAGGCTAGCTTCTTGAAAGTACCCGTATTTTCCGTATATACTTGTTTATAAGGCTATCAGTTTCAATTTTTTTAACCAAAATATCACAAAAAATGTGAGTTGGCTTATCTGCAGGTGGACATTAAAACTTTTGAGGATCAGCTTACCTGTGGATGGGCTTCTATATGAGTATATATGAAAATTTATTATTCTTGATACTGCCGTTAGAAACTGCATTTAAAACCAGTTCACTGTTTTTCACTGCTCACAGTATAGCCAAACTAAAACTTAAGACTATGTTTCAACTGAGTTTGGGACCCAGAATTAGTGTTGCACAAGTATTTGGTTTAAATTTAAAGCAAGTGATATTGTGGTTTATTGTATACCATTGATTTTTAAAAATGCTGTATAAATAAAAATAAAAACTCTGAAATATGTAATAATAATATATTCTTAATGCAGTCCTATCATTTTTTTTCACTTTCTTTGTTTTCACAGACCATGATTGGGAGTTTGGAAGGATGTGGTGATATAGTATCTGTGTCTTGTACCGAAAATGAGATATTCCTTTTAAAGGGAGACAGGGATATCATTAGAATCTCAAGCAAGCCTGAAGGATTGGTGTCAATAGGTTTGCATATTAAGTAGTATATATAAAATGATTGTGTCCTGAAAATTCTTGTTCTTCTATTCTTTCATTTGGGGCAGGGTAAATACAAAAGAATGAAAAATTTAAAAGAACCTAATATAAAAACTATATTGAAACAACACAAGCTATATTCAGTAAAACCACTCAAAAATAGCCATTTCTTAAATGTAACATTTATCAGAGGCAAGGGGCATTCATAAATCTTCATATGTAATTAATTATTGGGAAACAATTCTCTATTAACTATTGTTGCAGGTGACTAGAGATGGAAATCACTGCCAGAGACAGGCCTATTATTGCTAGGAGGTTTCCACTGTCCTTTGATTTTCTCAGAAGTCAAACAACTTAGTCATTGGCACAGAGGAGAACACCTTTCTTTACACTAAAGCATGAATAGATTTTATTTTTTTATACGGTTATCCATCTCATTGTAACTATTCCTTGATTCCTGGAGGCCGTGCGGAGTTGGATGGATCTTAACAGGCTTCGGCTCAACCCGACCAAAACTGAGTGGCTGTGGTTTCCTGCCCCCAGATACAGCCGGCTTACTCTATCACTGGCTGTGCGGGGAGAAATTTTGACCCCCCACTGAGAGGGCGTGCAATCTGGGCATCCTCCTGGATGTACAGCTGTCGTTAGAAGACCATATAGCAGCTGTCGCCAGGGGGGGCCTTTTGTCAGGTCCGTCGGATCTACCAGTTGTGGCCCTTTCTGGATCGGGGTGCATTGCGCACGGTCACTTCTGCCCTTGTCATCTCCCGCCTAGACTACTGCAATGCTCTCTACATGGGGCTCCCCTTGAAGAGCATCTGGAGGCTTCAGCTGGTGCAGAATGCGGCCGCGCGGGTGATCTTGGGGGCTTCTCGGAGCTCCCATGTTACATCGCTCCTGCGCAAGCTGCATTGGCTTCCGGTGGCCTTCCGGGTGCGATTCAAGGTGTTGGTGATCACCTTTAAAGCGCTCCATGGCTTGGGACCCGGGTACTTATGGGACCGTCTACTGCCAACATCAGCCTCCTGCCGGCCAGTGCGCTCCCACAGGGTGGGCCTCCTTGGGGTGCCGCCGGCTGGACGATGCCGGCTGGCAGCTCCAAGGATACGGGCCTTCTCTGCGGGGGCATCCTCCCTCTGGAATGAGCTTCCTACGGAGATACAGGCCATCACTGACCTATGGGCCTTTCGGCGCACACTGAAGACCCACCTTTTTTCAGCAATTTATATCGATTGTATTTTATTATGGCTGTTCACCGCTCCGAGTCCCTATTTGGGAGAGAGGGGCGGTATAAAAGTTATAATAATAATAATAATAATAATAATAATAATAATAATAATGCTGGCAGATCATATTAAATGTAACTAACAATTAGTTCCTGCCAAGACAGAACAGCTTTAAGAAAATAAAGATTTTAACTTGATCTTTATATAAGATGTTATGGCACTAGAAAGAGTTTTGCCTGCTGTTCATATTCGTTCTTAGATCTTGCCTCTTTCTCCAGTCTCTTTCATTACTGTCATATTCATTGTAGGAAAAACATCAGATATTGTGTAATAATATAAATGATTTTCTCAGATCAATATTCTTTTTTGGCAATAGCTAGGTGGATATTTCTAGGAAATATATCAGTAATGTACTTTTCTTAATATTTGTTTACATTTATTGCTGTTAGCATGACTAGCAAAGTTGTGAAAGATTAATTTATCCTTTTTAAAAACACATCTTAGCTAATGGAAGCAGCAGAATCTATGAATAAATTATGTTGTGAGAAGAAGTACTCATTTGAGGAGGCTGATATCTCTAGCCATTCATTGTACACTGCTTGTATTTTATAAATCATTCCTGTGTTTTCTTGCTCCTGTAAATTGCCATCTAATATTTATTAATTTGTCACATTTCAGATGTGAATTCGCAAGCTTGGACGAGCTTGGAATCTGATTTGAGTCCAAAATTAGAAAGGCCACATTTAGTAATTGCTTCAGTCTCATGTGATCTCTCTCCAGAAGCAAACCCAAAATCAAGTAATTTCTCCTCACCCCAAACACCTAGTGACAAAAATGGCTTCGTAGGAAAAGCTGACCAGGAAGTAGCATTGATAGCACAGAAAATTCGCTCACAGAGCTTTGATGCATTAGGGGACTTGAGCACGGACCCAAGAAGAAGAGGCTACTCTGTAGTCAGTGAATCAAGAAGCAGAAGCAGCTCTATGAATTCTGTGGACAGTGGCTCCAGTTCCTTGACCAATGGGGATCAAACATCATCAGAAATACAGAGAGTGGATCAACAAATTTCACAAAGGTTGAGCCTGATCAGCTCAGAAGATTTCAACCAGGAACTGATTATAAAACCAATCAAAGTGAAAAAGAAGAAAAAGAAGAAGCCAGGTAAATGTTAATGAGAAAGACTAATTGTTATATTCTTATTTTTTTTCCTTTTGTATGTAGCCTGTAAAATTCTACTCGGATCTAATGGAATGTCACTGGAGTACTATTGGTAATATATCTCAGAATGAATTAATTTATACATTTGTTATGAACAGGATAAAAATTTGGCTAGTTTACCCTATACAGTTGTTTTTTGGATCCTGGCAATATGGTGCTGAGGCTATTTTGATTCAGATTACACTTGTCATTTGCACAGAATTCTGCCTTAATTGGATAGTAAATTTTATACCTGATTGGATTTTTTTAGACTTTTGGCTTTAGCTGGCCTTTTGGGCCATAGGATCTACACAACTGAGTCAATATATTTTTAAAGCAGAAAGATGAAATGTGAATGTTCAATTTCAAATGTGGAATCAAGTATTGGATTTTATGTTTTATTCCTACTGTTGAGAATTGTCATGATAGAAAGCAGACTTTTTGTAACACTTCAGATATCTCAAAATGCTTCACATGTGCTATCTTCTAATCCTAAAGCAGTCTTCCGCAGGTAGAACAATGATGTTACTATTTTATAGTGCATGAAACAATGTGAAACAAATTTCCTACTTAATTTATAGCAAAATAAAGTAGTTTTCTGATTCAGGGTTCAGTCTCTTAGATATTACAATATATCAGTTAGATTTATGCTAAAATTGCAATTGGGAGTATTATGTTCAGTGACAAAATATGTGTTCTCTTTATAAAAGAACGGGTTTAATTTCCAGCATTTTCAGCTAAATAAGGTTTAAAAAATAGAGTTGAAGAAGACCTTCTCGCATGAAATCCTGAATAGCATTTCCACCTTATAAAGTGGCCATAAAGTACTTTATGACATCCTTCTTCAATTCAGAGTCTTCCAGATTTATGAGACCACAATACCTAGTATTCTTATCAAGGGCAGGAGTTGTATACTCAGAGGGCACCACATTAAAAAAAAAAGTATTACTGTTATTGCTAGTGTTCAGGTAGGCAGTTTAGACTACTGAATCACTCAGAGTAAAAGTCAGAATGAAATATAATTTCAAATTTTTAATTTTTACTTTGTGGTATTTGGCTCTTAATAAACTTCTCCTTTCCTTCCTTTAACTTCTCTTACCTCCACTTTTTCCAATTGCATTTGAATTTAGAAAATGGCACCAGGAGAAATCCTACCTCTCTGGAAAGCACACCCTCTTATGAACAGCAAGCCTTCACTGATAGTTTTCAAATACTAAATTTGAAATCATGCTCCATTAGTTCTAGCCTCCAAGGCAGCACCACAGACTGCTTAAGCATCTGTTCCGCAGAACAGGAAAGTGTGTTCAGTATGGAAACACAAAACGATACTGAAACATCCAGTGTACTTCAATCTCTGGAGTCAATAGTTGCTCTAACACCTGATGACAACCAGGACACACAAGAATTGCTAAAACTTTCTAATTGTAAGAATGAAGAAGATGCATTGGGTGTTATGAATTCCTGCTTGCTTGTTGTGGAAAATAAAATGAATGGTGATCATAGTGGACACAACTGTAACCCCCTGTCTGAAAAACTAGAAATTAGCCCAAAACATATTACTCCAAATGAAGACAATTTTCCTCTCCTACGTAAAACAGAATGCACTTTAGATGAATTACGTCTGCCAGGTACTTCAGCTTCCCTACAAGAGACCAACTCTGCAGAAAGAACATTTGTAAATAGGGACACTTCTTTTTGCACCGACAAATTATTTGTTCAGAATGAGGTTGTTGAGGTAATGGAGCAGCAACCATTTTTACGATCCACAGTCCCTGGGAATCCTGAGCATAATCCTGCTGTTTCTGAAAAAGAAATAAATCCTCAAGAGAGGATGCTACCTGGACAGGATTTCAAAGAAGGAGCCATCACTGACTATGCCAGTGAGTGGATGAGTAACTCTCAGACTGATAGAGCTGAGAGATATGCATCAAGTGATGAAGAGGATATCTATGGGCATGGCTTGATTTATTCATCTTCGGAGACAAATGTGACAGAAATGGGAGCTTGCCATCTTCCACGGGATAAAGTCAGGTCAAATATTGAGAAGGAGACATTTTCAAAATCTGATCAGGTATATTCTTGGGAATACCATTGTGACATGTCTCTAATCTGATTGCAACATACCTGTATTCACCTTATCTTTTCCTTCAATTTCCCCACTGTTGTTGAACACCTTTCCAAATTCATATTGTTCTCCTGCAGCCAGAAATGTTGCTTTTGAAAAGAATCTGAAATATTGCAGGAGAACTAGGAAAGCCTTTATGAATTGAATTCCACATGTGTTTTTAAAGTTTAATGAATGACTATATTTTTTACATCTTTTCATTCAATTTTTTTCAGCTGACAGGCATATTTGAAGTGTTGAAAGCATGTGGCGAAATACCCATTTTTACTACAAAGCAAACTGGGAAAGTTGTGCCTTATATCCCCTCCAAAATTATTCTTGCCTTTTTTTCTGAGTAGGGGGCATACATCGAAATGAAGTACTATGCTGCAGATACTCATCCTTTTATTTTCTAAGAATCCTAGAGAGATCAAACTTCCTTGGAAATGATGATACTTGAGGCTGATTCTTTACTTTCAGCATGCCAGATTTCCATTTAACTATTTGTATTGAAAGTGTATTAAAATTAAATTGGATGGAGCAGGGGATCTGAAAACAGACAAGAGTTTTCATGGGCATGCTGTTTCCCATGGGTATCACAATACATATTTCCGTTTAAAATAATTCAGAACTAGTCTTTGATAGTAATTGCTGAGTGGTTTACTGGTAAACTAGTTGAGTATTGTTTCACAAAAAACTGCATTTAAAAAAAATTGCAATCGGAATCTCCAATTCAGGAACAGGAGAACATTTTGCTTGATTTTTGTTAAGAAACAGGAAAGAGCATGAGAAGAGACAGTGACAGAGATGGTGACAGTTTGGCCACAAACAATTCTCCTCTTCTCCTGGCTACCTAAAAGCATTAACTTAATTCATTATTGTGCCATAACTTTACTAGGATATAGGTAGTCCTCAACTTACAGCAGTTCACTTAGTGACAGTTTGAAGTTACAACAGCATGCAGAAAAGTGATATGACTATTTTTCACCCTTACAGTCATTTCAGCACCCCCATGATCAGGTGATCAAAATTCAGATTCTTGACAACATATTTAGGACAGTTGTAGTGTCCCAGGGTCACATGATAACTTTTTGTGACCTTCTGACAAGCAAAGTCAATGGGGAAGCCAGATTCACTGAACAACCATGTTACTAACTGAACAACTACAATGATTCAATTAACTATGGCAAGAAAGATCATAAAATGGGGCAAAATTCATGTAGCAATCTTCTTGCTTAGCAACAGAAATTTTGGACTCAATTGTGGTCATAAGTTGAAGACTACCTATATCTATTTTTCTGGCTCACTATTTGAGATTTTCAGAATTTTCTCACAATCGTCAAACTGAATTCAGAATTCAGAATATTGTACAAGCTATGACTTTTTCCGGGGGTTCATGATAAACCTGGGAAATTCACACTGAATAAATTGAACACCCATTACTAGAGATTCTTAAGCTGCTTGCTTTGCAACGATCACCCAGTAATCTTTATTAAACATTAAAACATACATTTGTCAAACGCGCTAAAAACACAATCCTTATATAATTTCAAAATTAGGAAACTTCAGATATCGTGAAGATATATTATCCTTATTCTAACTCTTCAGTCTTTAGTTTGCAGAAAGCTGGATGGGATATGCAGGTCCTGGCTATGGAATACTCAGCCTAGTTGTGTCTGATAAATACATTTGGTGCTTGGATTACAAAGGTGGCCTGTATTGTAGTGCATTACCTAGTGCTGGGTTGCGTTGGCAGAAATTTGAAGATAACGTCCAGCAGATGGCAGTCTCTCCTTCAGGTTAGTTAGATTTGCATTTTAGTCTATTTTTTCTAGGGTAGAAAAATGGTTTGAGTGCATTTATTATTTATTCAATTGTTATGGGTACATCAAAATATTGTAGGCTCTGTAGCAATGGATTTCAAACTATATTTTGTAGAAATGCCATTTTCAACTATTTTACTTCAGATAGCAGATATTTATTGATTGTCATCCTAGAAAGCTTCTCAAAAAAGAAATGAAGTAGTAGAAAGATATGTTCTAGTATTTTTATCAACAAAACATTCTGTAACATTCTGATTCCTGGTCCTGAAAATGTTAGAATTACATATGTAAACTGCCTTTACACCTCCTTTTACACCAGATTGTTGTGGTTTTGACCTTGAGGTTTTACCATCCCTTAAATCCATAACCAAAGCTAGGATACCACGTATGTCAACAGTATTTCTCTGTTATCCATGATCAATCAAGAAATAAATCAGGAGCAATCATTATAACCTTTTATATTCCATTTCTTTCCTTTGTCCTCTCTGAGTAAATTATGTCCATGTCCCATCATTTTCTTCAGCTTTCAGGCTTTCCTTAATGAACTATGCCTATAGGTCTACTTTGTACTTATTTAACAAATACTGTATTGACTTCTCAAATCACTAGTGTGTGTGCCATCAGGTAGAGAAACTAATTAAGTCTATTTTTCTTTTATGAGAGGTCTGTTTATTACCAATGAAACTCTGTAACTGTCTTAGGTGACTGCTTCAACAAATTATTCCCTAACTAGTAGTAGTTTTCATTTAAGCTACAATAGATACAATGATTCTATTGTAGAATCACCACACTCCTGAAAAGATTGCTTATTTCTAATCTTTACATTTTATTTTGATGTAAAAAGAGAAGCAACAGGGCAGTGCTTTAGGCTTGCAGTTTAAAAGGCATGACATAAATGAAAAATGGTTTGGAGGAAGAAGGAATACTACATGATTTGTAGGTTACTTCTTCGTATTCATTATATTGGACTTTCCTTGATAATGAATTCTGGAAATAAGAATGACCAGAGAGATGTCTTATTTGCAGTGGTTGTCCTATATAGAATAGTTGCAGGATGATTTTATTCATTGGCCTAACACTTGAGAAGAAAGCTTACCTTGAGCTGGCATTTTTCATATTTTGAGTTGGATTTTTGAAACTGTACAACTATCTTGTGACTGTTCCTTTAAAGAACCTAACCTTGGATGTGTCCTTCATAAATTACTGCATTCCACAGTGATGCATGGGATGTCATTTCCATACTCCCATCTCTTTGTCTCCACCATTATGGTGGTCAGACCATCCCCAGGTTGATGAAAACTGGCTTAGACTTTAAAATAGTTGCTGCTACCAAACAACAAATTCATTAGATTTAAAGGTGAATCTTTTCTGAATAATTTTATTTATGTGAGCTTTCTTCCATAGGGACTCTTTTATGGAAGATTGAGCAAAAAACCAATAAAGCTTTTGCTTGTGGCAAAGTAACTATCAGAGGAAAACGTCACTGGTATGAAGCTTTACCTCAAGCAGCATTTGTATCCTTGAGTGATGATACAGCCTGGATAATCCGAACAAATGGTGATCTGTATCTACAGACAGGTACCTAAGATAGTTTTTATTTTTCTTCTGGAATTACCTGCTTACTAAACTGCATTCTGAGAGAATGCTTCAAAAATTAGTGGAGGTTTTTCAGTGAAAATTCCAAGCAAGCAAGGTAGTCAGTTTTTCTTGGAAGAAGTTTTGTTGCCATCATGAATCTTCTCCTACGATGGGTTGATTACACTGTGAAGTCCAGTTGCAACTCTGTTATGACATGATGGCTTGGTTGCGTTCATTTGTACTACAACCTAAAACACTCTACACAATGTTGTTACAAATTAATGTAAAAATATTAATGCTAATAAAATTGTTCCCTGAAAGAGAGTTTTGGAAACTAAAACCAGATAGAAAGTATTAATTGCCTGATGCTGTTTGATTTAATTATGTCAAATAGTTTAAAATCCTTTATGGGGTTATTGGCTTGAAATTCAAACAATGCTGATCTACAATGGAAGGAGTCCTTTTAAAATGTTTTGTCTGTCAAATGATTAATCCAACAAAGATTTCTGTTGAACGGTAAGACAGAACATTATTTATTTATTTAGGAAAATGTTTAAACTGCCTTAGTATTAAATAACAATATGTAGAAATCAATGGTTTTGACTCAACATACCTGCCACACTATGCTGTAAGATTCCTTTTCCCAGTAGACTGGCTTTTCAGGCAACATACAAGGCTGCACACACAAAAGGAATCAGCAAATCCTCCCCCCACTCCCATAAAACTAACAAGGTTTCATTCTCAGCAAGCCTGCAACCAGCCCATGTATTCATGCTGCTGTGTCATACTAATGAACAAGCAAATACATGGAAGCCTCTATTTGTGTTCACACTTTTCATGCTTTGATGGTACGTAATTCAGCAGTGGAAGAAATTTGTATCTGAATGCACAACCGCAGAAATAGGAGAAAGTAATTTCTTTGTAAATATTTTTTTTTTAAATTTCTAATCAGTAAGAGAAAAGTCATCCAAAGCTCTATTTGTATTTAACATCAGAATGACTTTTCTCTTATTAATTAGAAAAAATATTCTGGCATTTTTAGAATTTCAAAACATAAATGTTGATTATTATTTTGCCTTTACTTGTGTACTTTATTATAACAAAAAGCATGGTTGTAATGATTGAATAGCTGGCCTTTTTCTGTGAGCTACTACTGGTTCTCACAGCAAGTATTTTGATTTGTTATACAGTATGTTTTTTGTCCTGCAGGAATTCTTAGATGTCTGGCCAACTATGCCTCCTCTCTCCCTGAGAAATTTAATCTCACTGTTGGAAGCTCTATCAAAGATTGCAATGAAATTTAGGAGGAGGGGAATTATATATTTTGCCCAAGCTGTGGTGGTAGTACATATGTGCTCCAATAATTATACATGGTCTAATATTTGATCTCATACAGTGGCCAAATTCAGAGGCAAAATATTTCCAGATCTTAGCCCTACCCAAGTATACATTCCTGCTGCTTAGAAGTTTGTAACCATGCTGATGAGAATAGGTTATGTTGCTTTCCTGCTTTCTCTATACTGTTTAAAAATTCTGATACAGATATAGGTATAACATGTGTATGCATTTGTATAGAAATATATTTGGTAAGTATACTTTCAACAGGGCATGATATATCCAGATCTGAGAAAAAGCACATTGAAGAGGAACCTAGGAATTTAAGATTGGGGCTTTATAAATAAAGGTATTGCGTTTTAATTCTGGCCAAAACTATGTTTCTTTCCTTGTAAATGGTAATTATAAAGGTATTAGTTTTATCCTGCAGTACTTTCCCATTAGATTGATTCTCAAACAATCTTAAGTAACTGAATGAACTGGATAACAATTGAAAAGAATTATTGCTACATAGAGGAGAGAAATACGTTAAAGGAAAATACTTTGGGTATAGGTCAAATACAATAATATCAAAAACAGAGGTAGCTTTATCTTTCTAACTAGATTATAAATTATATAGAAAGGAAATAAAACTAAACTAAAAAAAACTAAACCAGTGACGCGCATATTGCTTTTCTGTATTTTACTTGAAGGCCTCAGTGTGGATCGTCCCTGTGCCAGAGCAGTAAAAGTAGACTGTCCGTATCAACTATCACAGATTACAGCCAGAAATAATATAATTTGGGCATTAACGGAGCAGCGTGTGCTTCTCTTTCGTGAAGGTGTAAGCAGTTTCTGTCCTGAAGGAGAGCAGTGGAAATGTGATATCATAAGGTAAACAGTCTCTAAACAGTAGGCATGTCCTGTAATAGTTCTTGATTTTGCAAGGACCAGCATTTTCATCATCTCAGTTTGGACTTGCATGTGTTTAGACAACATATATTACATTACATGGGAAGAGAGTTTCCCAACCAGGACATCAGGCTTTATTGATTTTTTTTTTTTTTTGGTTAAATGGTAAATGTTTTGAAACTTGGCAAAAGAAGGAAAGAATGTCCATTAAGCTATACAAATTAACATATACTTTTTTCATCATACACAATTATTACATCTTAATAATTAGAATTGCATACATGTTTTATACTTAGGCTTCTAGATCCAGATAACTTTATTCATTTGTTTATTTAAAGAACGTAATGAATGCCTATCTCACATAGGGCTTCTACGTTAGGTCCCAACAACTAATTAAAAAATGGAATAAAAATAGAACAACCCTTCAGGCATCGGACCAAACAAATTCTTGACCTGATTTAACCTCATCCTAGCTCTGTGCTTGGGGGAAGAGCCAGGTTTTTAGGCCTTCTGTGAATGATCCATTCGGATCCAAGGAAAGCCAGAATCTGGTTAAGTTTTGCAAATTGTTCATGATAGGCTGCTAACAGTAGTATATTTGATTATGCTATTGGATTTTGTAAGACTTGAGCAGATTGATTAGCTTTTCAGATTATGTTTAAATTTAGTTTGCACTAAGTAGTGTTTGGATATCTTTAAAATGAGCAGTGGCATGATCAAGTAATAATCATTGTTATAGTCTATTGATATTGGTGGAATGTAAGTTTCAGTTTTCTTCAATAAAATATATCTGCAAATATTAAGTTGTGTCCATTGGCTAAAATAATAAATTATACTATACCATTTTGAATTTAATATATTGAATTGTATATAAATTGAATGGGAATTCAGTGGAATTCCACTATGGTTGGTATCATTTTAAAAGGAGGAAGGAATATGTTCTGTAAGAATGTTAATAAGCCCTGGCAACAATTCTAATCATCTCTAGAACTGACAACTGCAATATATCAGGATGTCTTAGAAAATTGTCTGGAATCTACCATTGTTGCAGGCTGCAATGGTCAATGCTGATATCCATTAATTCACATAACATTAGCTTTACAGCCAACATGTTGGCTTCCAATAGGCTCCTGGGTACTGTTCAAATATATATTGGGAGATATCCCCCTGCCTCACCGAGATCCAGATGGCACTCTCCCTAAAGAGATTCAGAAAGGCTATTAAAATTTAGCTTTTCTAATGAACTTTTAATTAGCATTAAATATTTACAGTTTTAAAACTGTGGAGGATAGTGTAACAAGGACACAGCAATATTTGTGTTTTGAATTTAATGATGTTATGTTCAGTCTTGTAAACTGATAGAAGTTCTTAAGGAATTGGTTGTATAAATAGAAAAAAAAAACCAAGTATTGCTTGCTTTTGCAGTGAAATGCAAGGTCTAGAGCCGGTGTGTATTACTCTTGGAGACCAGCAGACCATCTGGATTTTAGATATTCATGGGAATCTATGGTTTAGAACTGGTGTTGTTTCAAAGAAGCCACAAGGGGACGACAACCACTGGTGGCAAGTAGGCATTTCCTATTCTACTTCCAGTAGAAAGGGGGGTTATTTGGTGGCGATTTCTTACTTGCATTCCTAATAATATCCTGAATTCAATCGTAGCCAGAAGATCACAGGATGTAGATTTGGGGAATACCCATAAATGATACTGTGCCAGAGTTTGCCTTCCTAAGATAGTGGTGAAATCATGCTTCATTTATTAATTATATTTAGATATCCATTGGTTGTCTTGTTTCTCTGTTTGTAGGAATATTACTTATAAATCTGTATTATGTCTATAATCAGATTCTGGAACTGCAGCTCTAGCCCTGATAGGGAAGCGAGGGAAGGGAGTCTTGATATTCTACCAAGAGAAAAGTAGTAACATTCAATTGAATGCTAAGTTTAATTACTTTAATTGAACTGAATTGTTCAATTCAGTACAAAAAGAAAACTAAAAAAGGGACAAAAATACAATTCTCAGACAGAAAATAAACATTGTGGCAAAACTAATAATTATAAACTTTATTTTACAAATTGTAAAGCAAAATGTAGCCATATTCAGAATGGTAACATTCCTTTAGACATTATAGAGGAATACATATATTAGAATGCTGTAATAACAATAACAATGATCAGTGTAATAACCTATTTATATTCTACCCTTTCACTATATTCTGGCAATTTTACCTTATAAAACCTACCAATTTTAATTTTTTTTACCAATTTTACCTTATAAAACCTACCTTATTAAAAAAGGTAAAATGAAACAGAACATAGCAATGTAGAATGTAGATTAAAAAAATAAAATACTGAAATTCTATAACGAAGTCTGGTGAAAGAGGTGCATCTTTACAGATTTACTAAGATCAAGATCAAGCTGTCAGCCATGATGAATAAATAACTGCCATGTTTGCCACACAGAAGAAGGCTCTTTTCTGTAGCTCCTGAAAAATAAGATTTGAATTCAAGGCATCTTTCAGATGGTATTTCCTGTTTCCCGCAACTTTGTATTTGGACTTTAGTAAAAGGAAGAAAAGTGAGGCCCATTTTGATGTAGTGGTGAAAGCATTAGGCTAGAAACCAGGCGACTCTGAATTCTAGTCCCGCTTTAGGCACAAAGCCAGCTGGGTTTGAACCTTGGGCCAGTCATTCTTCCTTAGCCCTCAAAAGCAGGCAGTGCCAAACCATTTCTGAAATCTTGCCAAGAAACCTGTGGGGACTTATTCAGATATTTACCAGGAGTCAAGACTGAATTGAGAAAACCTCTTCCCAGATAATTAAATATTTAATTTTACATTGAAGGATTCTCTGTGAATAGCCTTTATCAACGTAAAGATGAATTAATTTCATTTTCTGCCAGTAATGTATGTTATGATGTGTGGATGCTACTAGGTTGAGAAATGCCTCCTAAACTTAATTTCTGTCACTCATTTACTTTTTTGATGGTTTCCATGGCTTAAGATGGCTACATCTTTTGGAAACTTTCCATCTAATTGGCTAGACCGATTGGGATTCTTGTCAAAAGATTAGGGATTCTTGTCAAAAACAGGATTTTTGTCCTCTCATTTGTCCTTTTTTAAAACAGGTATGTTGGACCGCTTGCCATTAATACAGCTTCCAGTTTGTTGAATATTTATGGCGTATCTTTTATTCTAAAGGGACTATTAAATTAGCTGGGATATTTCCAAGCTACTGATTGTTCTTGTTAACACACTACATAGCTGACTGTAGAACTTACAACAGTTTTTACTGTCCTATTTCCAAAGTGTGAAATTTAAATAAATCACATGCAAGACTTCCAGAACTCTGAATGATACAGTTTTTCATGTTTTATTCTCAGAATTATAAAATTATAATGCCTTTTGGAACATCTTACCTCTAAGGTAAGATCTGTCCCCACCCTTCTATCTAAAGTCTGGGCCCTGCTGGTTGAGCTGGGGACCAAATGAGTTCCATGTGGGAGGTGCCTGCTGGACTGATGGCATTCCCACTCCCCCCCCACATTTTGCTTTCCATCCATCCATCTTTTCAGTTATATCGATGAATATTCATTTTGTTCTTTTTCATTGTTTATATTTTATTGTTCTATTATTTTATTTCTGCTCTATTTACATTCCTTTCATTTTCTTCTTTTCTGTTATTTTTTATTCTTACTATAAGCCACCTAGAATAGTCCCAAAGGCAATAAATAAATTTAACAAATAAATAAAAAAAAATATAGAATAGTTACAAAGCTGAAATTTCTCCATGAAGAAGTAGATTGGTATTTCCTGAAAATGTGAATGATGAAAGGCTATATGCTGTTGAAAAGAAGTTGTTCCTCTTGTTGGAGTTTTCCTGTGATGTATCAAGAGAGACCTTAATGTGCTCTGAAACTAAATTAGTCCTTTTATGTCTTTTACTCTCCCAGGTAAGCATTACCGATTATGTTGTGTTTGACCAGTGCAGCTTTTTCCAGACAATAATCCATGCAACACAAACAGTAGCAACAGCAGCCCAGGCTCCTGTTGAGAAAGTGGCAGACAAACTGCGCACAACTTTCTGGTCACAACAACTTCAGTGTCAACCAAGCCTACTTGCAGTCAATAGCAGCGGTGTTTGGATTTCCTCTGGGAAGAATGAATTTCATGTAGCAAAGGGAAACCTCATAGGCAAGTGCATTTTTTGTTGCTGAGGTTATTTTTAAACTTAACCTGTTGGTATACACACATCTCAAGTCGTTTAGGAATGATTTTATTCCTACCAATTATTTCAAAGTAGAAAGTGTCTGGACACATTTATTTTGAGCAGTGATGGTTAATATCTTGTCCGTTGTGTCACTCCTGGGCATAATGAAAGCTGCCAACTCATACATCAATTTGTGAATGGAAGAGACATGTGGGAATCAGCAAACATGTAGAATTTGATTGTATCGTAGCCAAGCATGCAGAGTCTAATGCTTCTTTCCTGGCATATATTCCTTTGGCCTAGTGTACAATTTTGCCATCTCTATTTTAAATATTAACATTTTTATTATTTTGTTCCTCCAGAGATTTTCTCAGCAGCTTACAAAGAATGTCTAGGCAGACTTACTTGTTTGGGTGCTGGCCAGATCCAGTCTTGCTTAGATTTAGTGAGGTCACTATATCATGTGCCTTCAAACCAAGAACAAATACAATGTATGCATGTTGTATTGAGTTTCCAGATTTTAAATTTTAAAACGTATAAAAAATGTGAGTGGTAGAGGCATGTGACTGAGTCATATCTAGGACATTTTCAGTTCACCTGAGACCCATTCTATATTTTATTTCAATGATATGTAGTTCAATTAATCCTATCTGGTTGGGCTACCTCAGTATGAATGGAACCTCTTCTCTGAATGCTTAAAAATTGTCATTATTAGATCAAAGTGAAAATTGAAATCAGGAATATAGAATATGTTCTTCTTTAAAATAAAAACCTAAAGAACAAAGATGTAGTTCAGACATTACTGGGACATGGGACAGAGGTTGTTTTTATATTGATGGTTTTCCTGTTTTCTTTTGCAGGTACATATTGGAATAATGTTGTGCCTCGGGGCACTGCTTCAGCTACAAAATGGGCTTTTGTATTAGCTTCTGCAGCTCCAACAAAAGAAGGTTAAAAAACAAATTTTTCTCTCTCCCCATCTCCATCTCTTGCTTCCCCCCTTTTTCTGTGTTTGTGTTTGTGTCTGTATATAAAATATATTCATGTGTTTCTGCTAGGATAAACATGTAAATTGATCTTTGCTATTGTTTTGTTTATCCATAAAATAGTATTGGAACTGGGTAATTTAAAAACTTGTTTAGTCTAAGTTAATTAATACACAGCAAGAAGAAGGTGAATGCAAAATTGGAAATTCGTGCTCTTACTCTGAGCCTTTAATTTGCACTGTGATTTAAGAACTTACAAAGGTCATCCTTGCCAGTTCCTTTAAACCATTGATTCACTAGGAATCCATATATTACATTTAATAAATGATGAAGTAAAACTGTAGGTTGAGAATTTTTTGTCATTTACTTTTCATATATCTTACCACCTTTACATTTAACTGTATAATCCTCAGTCTCATGTTTTATAGATATATCAAGTTTTTATATTGCTCTATTTTTCTCAGTGCTGCATAGCCTAAGATTGTTCTGTTCACATTCAGTATTAACAGTTTTACTTTAGATCAGTGCCAACGTATTGTGGTAATTAACTAATTTTTTATTTCCTTAGTATTAGAAATAAAATAAATGCTTTTATATAAGGTAAGCCATGGAATGAAACATTTGCATATATTTTTATAAATTTAAAATGAATCCTCTCTTATATGATCAACATCAGCAGTTTGTATTGACTCATGTTCTGCTTGTTGGTTTCCCATAAACATCTAGTTATTATGGAAAAGAGAATGCTAGGATAAAACAGCTACTGATCTGAAAGAACAATTTTTTTACAGTTTCTTAACCTTGTTTTTTTAATGGAATATAGGAATAACTTTAAAACAACTTATAATGTATTTAAACAGGTTTCCAAGTATTTGTGAAGTGAATGAACTACATTATGAAGATAATAATACTAATTATATTAATGCAGTCTTAGAATGCAGATTTAGCTTTATGTACAAATGCTGATTAATTTTTATAAAGGTTTCTAAAGAATATAAAGTTTATAATTTTTGTCCTTCCTTCAGGAAGTTTCTTATGGTTGTCCCAAAATAGCAAGGACCTGTTTTGTGTTGGTGATCAGAATCCTCAGTTCCATCCTTCAACAGTTCAGCTCCCTTCTGATAATGAAATGGTATATTATTCAGCTTGCCGGGATGCAATATGGAGCTTGAATAGTCTGGGACAGGTTTTCATAAGGACACTTTCACCAAATTGCCCAGCAGGAATGCATTGGACCAAACTGGACCTTACTCAATTAGGTAAATCTAATTGTAGCTTTAGAAAATTCTTAGCTGAAATGCAGATAATTAGATTTGTTTCTCTGTACAATTAATAAGAGTTCACACACAGAATTGTTCTGATGTATGAAATGTAATGGTAATAATTTAAATTGTTGCAGCTAATATAGGAGGAGAAAGATGTGTTGGATATGTTTGCCACTTTGAGTTATTTGTAAAAATAATAAGGGCGGGATAGAAATAAGTAAGTAAGTAAAAATGTAGACAAATGATCACAACAGTTTTTGAAATTCCTATTGTACTGGCTACAGACAGTACAATAGGAATTTCAGTACAGACAATAGGAATTTCAGTACAGACATTCCGGAGAAAGCGCTGTAAACCCGGGGTCATTAAATTTTTAACGGGTTTTTTAAGGGGTTGGAAGGATCCAGGGCGGGTGGGGGAGACAGCCCGCATGGAATTGGGGGCAGCCGGGCCGGGATGCGCGCCTGGGGGGCCCCGGGGGTTTCCGTGTCGGGGTGGCAGACGGGGTGGGCAGCCGGGGGCCAATTTTATTAGCACGGTGACTGGGAGAGGTAGATATGCTGGGGGTAGAGGGCCGTATCCGGTAAGGGGATCGCGCTCCCGATGTTTGCAAGCGGTAGCACGCTCCGACCCTCCTTACCCATCCTGCAGCCCTGGTTGTCCGGAATCTCAGGCCCTGAATACCCGGCTGTTGTTGTGCAATGCCAGGTCCGTGGTTAATAAGGCTCCCCTGATCTATGATCTGGTTCAGGAGGAGGCCGCGGACCTGGTAGGTGTCACCGAAACCTGGTTGGGCCCAGAGGGCGGTGTCCCTCTGGTTGAGATGTGCCCACCAGGTTTCCTTGCATTTCACCAGCCTAGGGCTCAGGGAAGGGGTGGTGGGGTGGCGGTGCTTATAAAGGAAGTCCTTTGTCCTAGGGAGGCCACTGTCCCTCAGACGGCTGGCTGTGAATCTCTTTTTGTTGAAGTGGGGGCAAGGGGTTCAGATGGGTCTTTTGATGGCATACCTGGCTCCCTGCCACGTCTCATCGGCCCTGCCCGGACTCCTAGAGGTAATAGCCGGGCTGGCGGTTGAGACCCCCAGGCTTTTGGTCATGGGGGATTTCAACCTGCCATCGCTCGGTGAAACCTCGGGGTTGGTCCGGGAGTTCTTGGCTTCCATGACGGCCTTGGACCTGACCCAGTTAGTTTCTGCTCCCACTCACATAGGAGGACACATGCTGGACCTGATTTTTGTCTCTGGGCAGTGGTTGAATGACTGTAATTGTGGGGACTTAGTCATCACACCCTTGTCATGGACAGATCATTCCCTCCTTAGACTGGATTTCTGTTCCGCCAGAAACAGGGAGGCGGAGCCACTTAGATGGTTCCGCCCCAGGCGCCTAATGGACCCGGAGCGGTTCCAGAGGGAGCTTGGGCCATTTCCTGAGTCTCTGGCTCTCAGCTCGCCTGGAGACCTGGTGGCCACCTGGGATGGGTTGGCCGCCGGGGCTCTAGAGCGAGTTGTGCCTCTGCGACCTCTGACCCGGCACAGATCCCATTTGGCTCCGTGGTATACGGAGGAGCTACGGGAGATGAAGTGCCGGAAAAGACGTCTAGAGGGCATTTGGAGGGCGAGCCGTTCTGAGTCTGACCGAACACAGGTGAGATCTCATATTAAGACTTACCTTGTGGCGATAGGGGCGGCGAAATCTTTGTATTTCTCCGCCCTTATTGCGTCGGCAGGAAATCGGCCTGCCGCCCTGTTTAGAGTGACCCGCTCTCTACTTGAACCGAGAGCGCGGGATGACCTCTTGCAGGGTAGAGCAGAGGAGTTTTCTCGATTCCTGCATGACAAAATCGCTCAGATTCGGGAGGGGATTGACTCCAATTGGATGGTCCCGGGGGAGGTGTCCGGGGCAGGTCTTGTGAATGTTATCTGGGGGGAGTTCGACCCTGTGACCGCCGAGGGTGTGGACAGGTTGCTGGGGGGTCTGAATGCCACCACCTGTTTATTGGACCCGTGCCCTTCCTGGATGGTTTCGGCCGCCAGGGAGACGACACGAGGCTGGCTCCAGGGGATTATCAACGCTTCTTTGAGAGAGGGGTCGCTTCCTACCGCCCTGAAGACGGCGGTGGTGCGGCCCCTCCTCAAGAAGCCTTCCCTGGATCCAGCTGTTTTAAACAACTACCGTCCAGTCTCCAACCTTCCCTTTGTGGCGAAGGTTGAGAGTGTGGTGGCACGTCAGCTCCCTCAGTACCTGGAGGAAACAACTTACCTCGATCCGTTCCAATCGGGCTTCAGGCCTGGGCATAGCACTGAGACGGCATTGGTCGCGTTGGTTGATGATCTCTGGAGGGCTCGTGACAGGGTTCTCCTCTGTCCTGGTCCTATTAGATCTCTCGGCGGCTTTCGATACTATCGACCATAGTATCTTGTTGCGACGGTTGGAGGGGTTGGGAATTAGGGGAACCGTCTTTCGATGGTTCTCTTCCTTCCTCTCCGACCGTTCGCAATTTGTGTTGACGGGAGGGGAGAGGTCCACCTCTAGGCCCCTGGCTTGTGGGGTGCCTCAGGGGTCGGTCCTCTCCCCTCTCTTGTTCAACATTTATATGAAGCTGCTGGGCGAGATCATCCGTGGTCTTGGGGTGAAGTGTCATCTATATGCAGATGACACTCAGTTGTACATCTCCACCCCGGACCATCCCAACGATGCTGTGGGGGCTATGTCTAGGTGCCTGGAGGCCGTGCGGGACTGGATGGGCGGGAACAGGCTTCGGCTCAACCCATCCAAGACCGAGTGGCTGTGATTCCCGGCGCCCCGATATAGCCAGCTGATTCCTTCGCTGGCTATTGGGGGGGAAATTTTGCCCCCCACAGAGAGGGCTCGCAATCTGGGAGTCCTCCTGGATGTATGGCTGTCGCTTGAACATCATGTCGCGGCCGTCTCCAGGGGGGCATTTCATCAGATCCGTCGGATCTACCGGTTGCGGCCCTTTCTGGATCGGGACGCCCTGCGCACGGTCACTCAGGCCCTTGTCACCTCTCGCCTGGACTATTGTAATGCCCTCTACATGGGGCTCCCTGTGGGGAGCACCCGGAGACTCCAACTGGTGCAAAATGCGGCCGCGTGGGTGATCATGGGGGCGTCGCGTAGCGCCCACGTGATGCCTCTCCTGCGCAAGCTGCATTGGTTGCCGGTGGCTCTCCGGGTTCGCTTCAAGGTTCTAGTTTTGACCTTTAGGGCGATCCATGGCACTGGGCCAGGTTACCTGCAGGACCGCATCCTACCGGTGATCTCCAGCAGGCCGGTGCGTTCACACAGGGAGGGCCTTCTCCGGGTCCCGTCGGCCGCCATGTGTCAATGGTTGGATTTAGAATGTAGAAAATGGTTGGATTTCTTGCTTTCTGGCTAGTCTTTAGATCTTCGGCTCTGCTTTTAAGCACAGCCGAATCTCCCTTAGGACTGAAGGTTCTATTATTCAGTGCAGACTCACGGCAAGCAAATTGAGACTGAGCTAGCCGATGGCAGACAGATATATCACTGATTGATTCTGTGAGCAACTCAATCTTCCTGCCTGCTTTGCCTGATTTTGTGTAAAAGTTGCTTTTTTAAAAATAAAAAAATTCAATATTTACATACATGGTGTGTTGTGAGTTAATTTTGTGAGTTTGCTTGCTAGCAAATTTTATGAGTTTGCTTGCAAGCAAATTTTATGTGATAGACTGAGCTAGCCAATGACAGAGAGATATCTGAATGAATCTGTGATTCTATGGGCAACTCAATCTGCCTGCCTGCTTTGCCTGATTTTGGGTAAAAGTTGCTTTTTTAAAAATAAAAAAATTCAATATTTACATACATGGTGTGTTGTGAGTTAATTTTTTGAGTTTGCTTGCTAGCAAATTTTATGAGTTTGCTTGCAAGCAAATTTTATGTGATAGACTGAGCTAGCCAATGACAGAGAGATATCTGAATGAATCTGTGATTCTATGGGCAACTCAATCTGCCTGCCTGCTTTGCCTGATTTTGGGTAAAAGTTGCTCTTTTTTATAAAAAATTCAATATTTATATAAATATTTATAATATTTACATACAAGCCATGCCCAGCCAGTCACATGACCTCGAAGCCACACCCACAAATTAGGTCACGCCCACAGAACTGGTTAGTGGTCCCTGGGATTTAAAATTATGAGTTTGGTGGTCCCTAAGATCCAAAAGGTTGGCAACCCCTGAACTAGACAACCAGCTGTGTTTTAGAAGAGAATGATTAATATTTTCAGGAAGCAGGATAATGATGTCATGGCAACAAGTTACATCCTATTTTGAGTATGATTATTGAGTTATTGTTTTTGCTGCCTAAAATATGTAGTTGAAATCTGATTGTAACGTAAGTATCATGGTATCTTTTTTTCAGTGGACTCTTTTCTTTGTCACCATCTCTTTCCCTTCCACTAGTAGCCATTAATCACCAAAACACAGGTGCAGGTGGAGATACTTCAAAATCCCAATTGCACACTGGAGTGGAACTCGATGAATCAGTGGAAAATCCCTGAAATGTAGAAATTCCCTGTTACCTTTTACTTAGACTAGAGGAGTAGGGAGATAATGCAGGAATAACATTGTCGAAGCAATAAAGGTTCTGGATATCATTTCCCTAGGAGTCCATCTCTAAAACAGCGAGTATTTGCTCATTAACACTTCAACTGATTCAAGAAGTATCATCAAGCATCAGAGTTCATTTTAATATTGATATTCACTGCCCAGCATTATCTCTGTGCTTGTCTATCATTTTATATAAAAGATGACCATTTACCTTTTTTTCTGAAAAAGTTTTCTAGTTTAATATCAAGGAAACATTTCTGGTTCAATCACATTAAGCATTAGAGAATTAGCATAATGGATCAATGGATTTTCAAATTTCAACTCTGTTCAGGCAGTTCTTCGTGTACTTGAATAGTCATCATAGCATGTGACTTAATTGAACTTGCTCTGTTATATTTAGAATTTCTGCAATAAAGTCAAATGGACTTTGGCAATGTGCTGGCTAACAGAAACATATGATTATCTGGATGAATAATTCACATCAGTTTTTGTAAGAGAAACACCCAAAATTGGAGTGAGAATAGAAGCTGAAAATATTCTACAATAAGTGTATATTTGGAAATCAAATTGTGTTGTGTGTGTAAATAACTCCCCAATAATGCAGAGGAGATGGTATGTGATTCTGTTCCAAAAATCTTGGCATTTATTAGATCAAAACCATCAAGCAATGAAGTGATTTTTTAATAGCTCTACTGAAAGTTAGATCAATATTCAAATTATTTTTGACCGATTAGGTGTTGTATAACAATATTGAAATAAGGGCAAAATTTAAGAGATTATAAAGAAATAGGCAAAGATTTCATATCCTTTTTGTTTAATTTGATTTGAATCCAGTTTTGATAAATTCATTTTAAGACTTCATCTTTAGCCATGTAGCTAGAATATTTCATAATTCCACTTAGTTGTTTGATGTGGCACTCTTCTTTCCTTGGTCTAATATATACAGTACATCTATGTGTACACACACACACACACACACACACACATACACACACACCACAAGAATAGGCAATTTATTCACATATTTTTTGTGATGAGTTTTTCTCAATCTTGGCAACTTTATTTATACTGGATGGGGAGTTCTGGGAGTTGAAATCTACACACATTAAAGTTGCCAAGGTTGAGAAAAATTGACTTAGAGCAATTCTTGTCATTTGTTTTGGTAGAGCTTGTTTAGCTTCACATCAATTGGTTTCTTTTGTAAGGAACTTAATGTCTTCAAAATTTCCACCTAGGAAGTTGTCTCTTCTTCTAACTTGATGCTATTTTTCACATAATACATAAAACAGAGCAGAGGCACGTAAGGTATCATCTATGGCAGCCATACCTTTCTGTCAGCTCAACCATTGGTGGGTAGCATTTAACTCAGTTATTGGAGAAAAGCCATTAATGTGGGATTTCATTTCCTGCATACTGCCATATTTGAAAAGGTTATGTGAATTACTGCTTAAGTTTCTTAAAAATGAATAGTTCAGTTTCTTAAAAATGAATGCAATAGTGATGGCTTTTAAAGAACAAAGAATCACACAGGCTGACATTTCTAGGAACAAGTATTCGGTTATTGGAAGATTGACGAACAACTGGGGGGAGTTATTTTGCATCATTATATTTTCTATTTCAATCTTAGAGAAAGCAGCAAAATGTTGATGCTATTGTTTTAATGAAACTAAAATGCCCTGTGAATCCTATAGCTCTTTAGGATAAGTGTTTCTTATTAGCTTAGTATACTGGAAATAAAAAAGTAACTAATCTTGAGATATTTATCCCATAGATCTCATCAGCAGCCATTATTTGCTAGCAACATTTGGAATGTGAAACATTAAAATGTATTTATAAACTTTGTAAGCTTAGCTGTCTTCCAGAGGGAGTTCACTTGAGTTCATGTGAAAACTTGTATCTCTTAATTATGCAACAAATTGTGTTCCTTTACACTGCATGTTCTATTACCCTAAGGTTCTTCAATAAACACGAGTTTCTACATTAAAAAGACATGTTAATAATAGTCCCCAAAGTCACATACTTGCTTTCTAATTACACTGTAATTCAGATTGTAAAGGTAATCTGAAATGGCATGTAAGCTTATCTATTATTGGCAGTGAAAGAGAATTTCATGTGAGAACTTCTTTGCAAGTATAGAAACCTTCAGTAAAGCAAATAGTAAAGCAATTGCCCCCTCCTCCCTCCATTGCCCCCTAGTATGTGGAAAGAATGTCAAAAGAAGGCAGAAGGGTTCATTCTAGATAACTCAATATAGGAGTGTCCAATACTTGGCCTGGTAGGCACATTTGGCATTTTGAGAGCTCATTAGAAGCACTGGTTTTTGGCAATAGGGGCTTATTTGTTTAACAAGTCTGATGGACAAATTATTTTTGATGACAGGAAAAGTGTGCTTAGATCTCCTTTTTTCATTGTATGTTAAATTGGCCATAGCATACTGGAGAAGAGTATTTTATCTCCAGTCACCTGAAATTATTAGTTTGGAATAGGACGGAATACAATAAATGTGTAAGTTAAATCTAACTGGTGTCATAAGTCATAGTTGAAGAGGCTAACTAACTGAAACCTCCCATTTCTATTTAGGTGCTGTAAAACTTATAAGCTTAGCATGTGGAAATCAGCACATCTGGGCCTGTGACAGCTGTGGTGGGATTTATTTCCGCGTTGGAACTCAGCCTCTGAATCCAAATTTGATGCTGCCTGCATGGATAATGATTGAGCCTCCCATCCAGGTAAAATAACCACATTTCTTTCAACTTTCAACTAGTCATTTTTCTGTATGTTGTTGAAAGGGTCTTGCATTTCTCTACGTTATGGATCTAAAGATATTAAAGAAGATTAAAGCTGTGAGTTTAGAAATTCTGTTGAATAGGCACACTGTCAGAATGAAGTTGGGTTGGAACACTTAGTGTAATATTCTGCTTGACTTTCGCAGGTAATTTCAAGAAGTCCAAGTATATTCCTATACATGTGATTTTTCTGAGTTGAAGAACAAAATGCTTCAAGAATGTGAAGTGTGGTTTGTGAATGCCCTGGTTTGCATATGGAAATTTGATGAATTTTTACATTTGTTTTTTTAACTAGCCTGGTGATGAGAATGCAACACAGATTGTAACATAACAACTAAAATTTCTTGAAGCCTGACCATCAATATAGTAGTCCTCGAGTTATGAATGTAATGGAGCCTGCCCATTCCATTTGTAACCTGAGGATTCATGGGAGTGAATCTCATACCTTAAAAGGGATCACTTCCTCCTTTTGCCCACACATTCCCTAATCGAATGCAAGGCTCGTTAAATGCACATGAGGTATTTCAAGGTGGGGAAGGCCATGGGGGTGGTCTACTGATGGAACAGCCCATCTGCCTAAGAACATCCCAGCCCCCCCGCCCCGCCCCACTAAAATACCTCATGCTCCCCACAATTGCTTCCCACCCCAACCTGCTGCGCCGAGTCACTTAGCTTGTGAAGATCTAGCAAGCAGTCTCCTCTCCAGCCTCTGAGCTGCACGCGCCCCTCTGCAGATCTGTCCCCCTGAAGCTCCATTTCAGCCTGCAATGGGCCAGGGGAGGTCCACCGAGGGCTGAACGGAGGGCTGGATCAACCCCTCAGAAGCTCCATTTTGGGCAAGACCTGTGGAGGCCCAAATGGAACTGCAGAGGGGTGCTTGTGGCTGAGAGGCTGGAGAGCAGACTTCTTGCTAGATCTTCTCAAGTTAAGTGACCTGGTGTGGCAGGTTGGTTGAGGGGGAAGCAATTGTGGGGAACATGAGGCCCGAACGGAACTTCTGAGGGGAGGACCCACCCTTCAGAAGCTCCATTTCGGCCTGCAACATGCCAGGCGAAGCATTTGGAGGCCCAAGTGGAGCATCAGAGGAGCGGAACTGCAGAGTGGTTGTTCGTAAGGGTGAACAACTACTGCAGTGCTGTAACATTTGTAGTTTCGGGACTTGTTCACAAGCGCTAGGGGCACTTATTGTGTAACTTTGAACATCCACTAAGTGAAGGCTTGTAATCCAGGGATTACCTGTAGTTATTTTCTGTTTAAAACTGCTGATACAGAATACACGCAAGGCAACATAAAATGATGAAAAAGAAAATACCAAGCAGACCTGCTGATATAACTGGCGCTGATTAAAGCACTTGAAACATTATCCAGTCCCTGAAGCCTGAGTATTTCCTAAAAGCCTAAATCACCAGCAGCACTGCTTTTCTTTGGCATGACTCCTCATAGCAACGGGGATAATGGCTCCCCCTTCTCTCTTTTTCCCTGCCTATGGGCCCCTTAGAGCTTTCTCACAGCAAAATCAAGATACACTCTGAAAGCCATTTCAGTCATACGTTCTTTTATGTCATCATTTACTTCGTTCTTCATATGTCAGGATTAGCAGCTGCTATTCGCTGCAGAGGTAAGCAGATAGGAAAAAAGAAGAGAGAGAATATAGATTTTCACTTTGCACCTCACTCTAGTGATTACGATGCCCCCATGCTGAAGGAAACAAGCAGTGACCAAAGCAACCAAGGTATGACTTGAAGGCATAACTTGGTTCATAGTGGTTTTATTTATTTTATCTTGTTAGCATGAGTTGATTCAATAGCATATAAACCCAATAAATGAAATAAGATTTTGTTTTCTTGCCAAATAACAATACAAAGCAAATAAAACAAATCTTGGTGAACAAGCAATTGTTTTATTTCCCAGAATTAAAATGTGTTTATATAATAACACCTGGTGTTATTTCATGTAAATTTGAAAATGCAACATTATCTTGTCTAAATAAATAATGTGCCAAAATTTGCTAGCTTTAATCTACTGTTTAACCTGCAAATACTTTGTACTGAACCGTTTAGGCTATATTGAAAGTTGGTCATTTTGACTGAGATTATGTTGTATCATATTCACAGTGATGGAGATGATGTGCAGATAGAGTCTAGGATTTCTTTGAAATATGAAGCTTTGCAAGTATAATTTTCCCCATTTGATGTATTTCCTAACTTACAAATCAATTTGCCAATGAAGACATTTGCTTTCTTATTTTACACTCCAAATTACCTTCTGCTGGCCATACTGATACAAATCATAAATCTGCAACCTAGTGTCATTTTGCTTAATTTTTCTCAAGTTTCTTACCTCTGCTGGTGAATCTGGCTTGGGAAATAATTGGTAATTAAATGGAGGCTCATTATTAAGAATGTGATCTATTCTCTTCATAGATGATGGTTATGGGATGGCTCTAGTTTTGTCCCATGTGAAAACAAATATAATATAATACATTGTTTTCCATCTTGCTTGTATTGTTCATAAATTGAGAACAGTAAATGTCATGCAGGGAGTAACTAGGATTTTATGACATTATAAATCCATTCTGTTTTTCTTAAAATTACAGGCAAGCTAGCTAGTTTACTTTATGAGAACTGCACATTTTAAAATCACTGGTTATATTTGATTGAAAGTTTGATTTTCTACACTGGCTTCAGGAATCTCGAAAATAAGCAATTATCTATGCTAATTCAGTTCCATACCATTTATATAATTCAGCACCATATACTGTAGTTTTACAGAATTTTTTCCTGGGATTTATAAATTAAGCCTGTTTTCTTTCTTTCCTTTTAGAAATATAAGTACTATGGCTATAATAGCAGAGGAATTTTTATTTTCTTAATGGTTACTACAGTATATAACACTGTTTAGAACCATAGAGTTCTAAATCTAATCAGTATCATTTGCAAAAATATCATGTCATTATTGATCAATTTATCTTGTGTTTAAAGCACTTTGATCATATATACACACTTCATATTTTTAAAATAATATATGTTTCATTAGGGTTAAGTCATTTAAAATGACTTAATCAAAATAAAAACTATCATTTTCTTCCCCTTCCTTTTTCATACCTATACTCCCTCCAAAAAATTTCCAGGTATTTGAAGGTGCCTTCCTGTAGTACATGAAATAGAGCTGGCAGGAAAACCATTTCTCTTCTCAATTTAAGTTAACTGATTTTAAAATCCAAAAAGCAATTTGAAAAAGCAACTGATTCCTTAAATTGTGGCAAAAACAACAATAATTTAACCAGCTTCACATAAATGAGAAATACCCATAAGAAAAGGAATTCTAAATTTGGAAAGATTTTGAAGACTGAAGGCACTATTTAAAATTCAAGTAATATCTTTTGAAATAGATAGGTAAAAATGTCAGATAGGCAAAATGGAGCAATAGGTGGTCTATATAACTAGATTTAATAATATGTTAAAGGATGGGCTAATTTCATATTAATGTTTTATGGATATATTCTTAGTTTCTACAAATGTTATTCACTTACACATTGTCCTATGTATTTATTTGTTTATTTCACTAACTATAAATTATATTTAGCTGCTATATTTTGGGTTGTATTTTATGGCTGTTATTCCCATAAATATATGTACATATAAAAAAAACCTCTGGATTGGGTTAGAAAAGCACCATAAGTAATATAACTTGCACAAAATTTGTGATCCATGTTCTGAACCATTGATTTCCCTAAACATAGTTTTATTTTGTACTAGTTGAAATTTCTAATAATTTTCTCCTCTTTTACCATTTGTGCATGCTTATCGGTGGAGGGGTAAAATTGAACTTACTGAAATTGCATTGAATATATAGACATATCAGTACTTATTTCAGTGACATTGAGATTTTCTTTTTCCAAAATTGACTAATTTGATCAGTGGTTTATCCATTTATTTATTTTTCCTTCCTTCAGTTACTTTGCCAATTCACAAAAAAAGGATCCGTAACATCAAACAATATGTTTTACTTTTGTAGGCAGCCGGAGTTCACTTGATCAGCGTGTACTCCAGTCCTAATGATCAGAGTCTGTGGGCCATTGACAACAAATGGAACGTTCATGTGCGCACTGGAATTACAGAGGAGATGCCAGTAGGCACAGATTGGGACCAGGTTCCAGGTAAGATTACTTAACAAATATTTGTTTTGGTTGTAACTTGAGTACAAGTAGTTCTCAACTTACGACCACAATTGAACCCAAAATTTCTGTTGTTAAATGAGACATTTGTTAAGTGAATTTTACCCCATTTTACGACCTTTCTGGCCACAGTTGTTAAGTGAATCCTTGCAGCTGATAAGTTAATAAACTGGTTGTTAAGTGAATCTGGCTTCCCCGTGGACTTTGTTTTTCAGAAGGTTGCAAAAGGTGATCACATGACCTTGGGACACAGCAGCGGTCATAAATAGGAATCAGTTGCCAAGCATCTGAATTTTGATCACATGATCATGCAGATGCTGCAAAGGTGGTAACTGTGAAAAATAGTCATGTCACGTTTTTCAATGCCATTGTAACTTTGAATGGTCACTAAATGAACTGTTGTAAGTTGAAGACTGTCTGTATTGCCAATGCTTGGACCCATCTTAATTAATTTACTTAAATCTCTGTGACACATTTTGTTAGATTATGTAACAAAACCTCCTCTCTCTTCCAACATCCTAAATTGCGGCACTCCTCACAAGATGTTGTGAGGCCCAGTAGATTAAAAAGAAATAAATGGACTCAAATATTTCATGGAGTATACATACAGTTCTTAGCTGTGAAGATAAAAAAAATGTATGAAGCTACCCTTTTTTTAATGCTTTGTTTTCATTTATTCTAATGATACGTTTCTTCTGAATACATTATACATAGTATCCATCTCAAAGTTTGTACCTCAAATGTCCTGGCTTTTAGGGCTTCAGGCAAGTGAGTTGGTAATAAGCATGAAGACCGTATGGGCACGTTGTCCAAATGGAGATGTAGCACGACGATATGGCATCACAGATAAAAATCCTGCAGGTGATTATTGGAAGAAGATTCCAGGAAATGTTTCTTGTTTGGCAGGTGAGTCTATCTCTATCTCTCTCCCTCCCCCCCATTAGCATATTATTGGGGGGCGGGATAATAGCAGGAATTCTGTTTATTCAGGATCAGAAAGGTGAAATATGCTAGCTATTCTAATCAGTTTGATCTTAATTTCACACAACTCCTCTCTACAGCTAGATTTTAAGTCCCACAGACAGCCTTAAAGAGATCGCATTTAATTGTTTGATTTCCGTTTGGAATAACAAGCTGCCATTAGCTTAACTTCTTACTGTAGAACACATGAGCCATTCACTGCCAAAACAAATCATGCAAACAGATATCAGTACACAAAGTGATATTAAGCAAATTCTATTCTAACAACTACTTTCAACTGAATCATTGCAGTTTTTCTGTTTTCAGTTTATTTTTTAATTTAGACAAAGTTGGAAGAAAAATGAGACTAAATTTCTTTCTCCAATCTTAGTTTACAAGTTTAATTTATTATTGGTTGGTTGCACACTCAGCATGATTTTTAGACTGAATTTGGTATTTTTATCCATCTTTCCAGTCCTTACCAAGGACCTGGGATAGGCAAATGTTGCTTATTGGTATTAAAGGTACCATCGCAGAATGTAAGCTGTTCCAAATACAGCAGCTGCCTTTTGTAATTGATTGGTGGGGATTTTGTCAGTTCCAATGATATCCAAATAGTGCTCCATTGTTATTTTTGTTAGTACAAAGACATTAAATCAATGAGAAAAGTTAATGCTGACCACAAATCCCATTGATTTCAATGGCCATATTCTTAAATATAATTCAGCCTTAAATTTTTCTGGTTGGAGATAAACTAAATTTCTTGAGTCACTTGTTCTTCTGTGTTGTATACTAAAACTAATTTGCTGTTTCTGTTTCCCAGTTACACCTTTAGATGAGCTATGGGCAATTGGTTCTTCAGGAAATCTCATTCACCGCCTCACAAAGACATTCCAGCATTCTCATAACATGCAGAAACACAGTGATGCTTCTGTATTGTTTCACTCTGATGATTTTGAGGATGAGTGGGAAGTGATATAAAGTGAATAACAGTAAATAAGTAAGAACACATCCTTGAGAATCCTGTCACTTGGATAATGCCAAGCTTTTGAAGCCACAAACATTTTATAACATTACCTTTTTGAGATGTAGGAGACTAATTTATACAGTAGTCCTCAAATTGTTTAGTGAAATGTCTTGTTCAGTATATCTCAGGTGAGGCAGGCAATGCAGCTTAAAGAAATTGTGAACTTATCTTTATTCTAGAAGTTGTACTTTGACTGTAATGTATCAGTTTAACCTCATTAACAGCAAAATGAATTTGCTGTAGCATGCAAGCTAATGTCTGTACTAATAGGAAGAATTTCTGTTACATTACCTATTTCTCAGCTGCTGAAAAATACTATTTAGTTTTTATCTTGGACATTAATCTCTTAGGAAAAAATGGGTATGTCTTTGATAGAAAGGAATAAAATACTGTAATTTTTTTCAGTAGAAAGAGCTGCATAGTTTAGTACTCAGATTAAAGTTTCATTATAACTTTCAGAGCTCTATTGAATTTTTTTGCTCTGATTAACTGGGCTAAAAGCATTAATAAACATTCCCCTTATTCTTCCCTAACTTTGAGTCTCTTGTGAAATGGGGATTATAACTGTCCAAATTCCCAGCCACGTGTAACATGTTGATTGAGATTTGTGGACATTTTGGTTGTAAGGTATCTTGGAGGGCTTCTGGCTGGGGGAGCTTGCCTTACATGTTTTTCCAAACAATTCAAGCTTTTGTTCCACAGATGACTATGGGAGCTAAACACAACATTATAAGCCATTTCAATAAAATGAGGGTGGCTCTGTGGGTGAGATTCAGTACCACATTTATCCTGACAGAATTAAGCCTGTGTTCAGGGTAGATTCTGTATTTCCTTTTGTACCATAATTTATAATCAAATCTAAATATAGTACTAAAGAAGCTTATCCCAAAAGAAAGGTTGTGGTATGCATCAGGATTTGTCTTTATAATAAGAAATTTTAGCTACATTAGCTAAACCTTGCAATGTCTTATATTTAAAATGTTTACAGCAGAGATGCTTAAATGTATAATTTAACTGATCACTGCAGCTTCTGTGTCATAAGTATCACATTTCTTAAGAACACTGTAACACAAAATGTAATCTCAATAGTTTTCATTTATAGTACTTTTTAATATATAAGTATATTTATTTGAGACCTGAATATTTGAAGCAACTATTATTGAATCTGCAAATGAGCTAACCGTAGTGATACTGGATGAACCTGGGTGGAGATAATGAGATTTTTTCTTTCTTTCTAAAACTGCCTGATACAACCCTATATCAGTGGATTTTCCACATAAGAACTAATTTTGGCACCATAGACATACTTATTAGCAGCAGCACTTGTATTATGAATGCTATGTTCTTGGTTGATTCTTTTATTTTGGAGTGACCAAGTGGCTACATTTGTTTTATTCTGAGATCTCATCTATTTGAGTCAGCCTCTGAGGGTTTTTGTAACTAACTTGCTGTCCATCTATTCCTAGTTCAATTGGCGTATTGCTTTAGAAGTCCTTTACAATTGGGATTCCAATGCCATCACTTCTCTGAAGTCCAGAAATTTTGAGCAAATGGAGTGGCCCCAGGGTGCACTTCTGGCCAAATATTCATACTCTAATAATGAAAAAAAATGACACACTTGCATTTGTGTGCACCCAAAAATATGTGTGAATGTTTGCATGTATATAAACACAATAACACTTTTAAAAATGCATCCCTCTTTCATTAATTACTTAGTTTGCTAGATGTTTATACAGTGCAAAATAGTGTGATTGGCTTGATTCATAAATATGAATTGGTGTTGACAGCTCTTCTAAGCCCAATGAGTTCTTTTGTAACTTCTAACAGTCTGAAATGTTTACCATTATAGTTTCACTTCCATAGACTTGTGGTTTTTTCCCATAAGCTTTCAGATAAGTGCAATAAACTAGATTTTTTCTTAAAAGTGTTTTTGTTTTTGATATTTAATTCTGGTATATTTATTTATGAAATATATAGGCTGCTCAATCTATCATGACTGAGTAAAAATTATCCTATGTTGGTTTTATGGAGCTATATAATAAAGATTTTGATAAAATTAATGAAACTTCCAAGAAAACATTACAGTTTCTTTTTTTAGGTTCCAAAAATTCAGGTTTTTTAAAAAGAACTTGTTAATGCACTCAACATATTTGAATCTTTAAAAAACCATTATGGATTTTGGTCAAAGTACCCAGTTAAAATAGTTTTATATCATCTTATAGTAATAAATGTATTTGTTCTATTACTTGCCATAATTTTCATTATATAAGAAATAGGCTCTTTCTGGATTACTTATTATTCATTACTTCATTTTAACTTAAAATGGATAGAGTATTTATCTATCAAATGTAAGAATAATTGGGATCCTTGTGAAACTTATATTTCTACTTCTTTTACAGTTGTTTGTTCAAGGATAATTTCTTACACTAGCTAACAATAATGCAACTCAGATAAAAACAACCCTGTCATTAAAAATAAGTGAATTAAAAATCCAGCTGTTTTATGATACCTTAAAATTTTAACATACTTAGTATAATAAAAACTATTGTGGCTTAAAGTCCATCAATATAAATGCCCCAAACCAGTATTGAAAACAAGGCCTTTCCTGATCATAGAATGTTGGAAGGTATCTTCTCCATATATCTTCAGCTTTCAGCAGGAAAACTTACATTTAGGCTAAAAAATAAGGAATGTTTATGAGCTGTGTAGAATAATCCATAGTCCTGCAGCACAAGAACCTAAAGTAGCAGAGTTTATTATTAATAAATAAATTAATAAATAGATGTTGAACAAACCAAAGAAGCAATATTATTGTGCCATATCTTATTTTGAATATATTTGAGCTACTACTTGGTTGGAAAAAGTATGTGAAGACTTCTCATATTTTGAGAAAATATTTATTTCATCTAATACTGAATTCTATTTAATTGGTTGCAGTCGATCACCTTTGTATTTGTATATTTATGCAACTATGTATATGATTTTTAGGTAATAGAGAGAGTTCAGGCTGGTCTTTACATTGTCGTAAAGCACCCAGTCATTTGTTTGAGGAAGTTAATAAATGTTCAGCTCTCATAAGGAGTTAAGATATTCAATCAAAGAGATAACAATCAGGTCTGGGTTTGAAAGATTTTTGAAAACATGGTCATGGATTTATGGAAATGAATCATGCCTTGATCAAAATCTCTTCCAAATTCAGAAAAAGATTACTGTTTATCAGGATGATAGATGCTACAAAATTATTGCCATTGAAATTACTCATACATTTGTTCAGGAATTCAATATAGTATACACAATTTTCCTCACAAGAACAACTGAGTGAGGTAAATTGGGCTGAGAGTGACTGAATCAAAGTTGGCATATGAAATTTCATGGCTGATGGTGGATTTGAATTTGAATTCTTTGAATTCCACACCTTAATTACTACACCATATTTTAGCCTCCAGCAATCCATGGTCACACATATAGAAATGCAGAAAATGAAACATTATTGTTAACTCTTTACAAGAACAGTCAACTGAAAAAATTCACCCCAAGAGTAAAGTGTGCAATTCTCCAGGAGGTTGCTGAGAAGATATTTATTTATTTTATTAATTAATTAATTTATTTCTATTTTTATACCACCCCCTCCCAGAGGGACTCGGGGCGGTGTACAGCCAAATAAAATATACATATACATACAAATACAATGATTAAAATGATATTAAAAGAATTAAATAGATTGGCCAAAAAATTAAAAATTATCAAAGGATTAAAAGATTAAGAGATTAGAACTAAAACCATTTAAAATCAGATTTAAAACCCTACACATAACTCTAGGCCAGACTGGCTTGATGGAATAGGTGGGTTTTTAGTGCGCACCAGAAGGTCAATAGGTCAGGGACGGTCCTCATCTCCGGGGGCAATTTGTTCCAGAGGGAGGGTGCTCCCAAAGAGAGGGCCCGGACCCTTGGGGTCGCCAGCCGTCCCTTGGGGTCGCCAGCGGCACCCCGAGGAGGCCTGCCCTATGGGAGCACACTGGTTGACGGGAGGCCAATGGTGGCAGAAGGCGGTCCCATAAGTACCCAGATCCCAAGCCATGGAGCGCTTTAAAGATGATCACCAACACCTTGAATCGCACCCGGAAGGCCACCGGGAGCCAATGCAGCTCGCGCAAAAGTGGTGTAACATGGGACCTCCAAGAAGCCCCCCAAACCACCCGCGCGGCCGCATTTTGCACCAACTGGAGCCTCTGGGTGCTCTTCAAGGGGAGCCCCATGTAGAGAGCATTGGCATAATCTAGGCGGGAGATGACGAGGGCGGATGTGACCATGCGAAGTGCGTCCCGATCCAGAAAGGGCCGCAATTGGTAGATTCTGCAGACCTGATAAAAAGCCCCCCGGGCGACGGCTGCTATATGGTCTTCCAACGACAGCTGTACATCCAGGAGGACAACCAAATTGCGCGCCCTCTCCATGGGGGCCAGAGTTCCCCCCCCCCCATGGCCAGCGATGGAGTTAGTTGGCTGTATCGGGGCGCCGGAAAGCACAACCACTCGGTTTTGGCTGGGTTGAGCTGAAGCCTGTTCCGCCCCATCCAACCCCGCACAGCCTCCAGGCACCGGGTCATCACTTCCACAGCTTCGTCAGGGTGGCCTGGGGTAGAAATGTACAGCTAAGTGTCATCACGTACTGGTGGAATTCTACCCCAAAGCCATGGATGATCTCACCCAGCGGCTTCACATAAATGTTGAACAGGAGGGGCAAGAGCACCGACCCCTAAGGTACCCCACAAATCAGGAGCCTCGAGGTCGATCTCTGTCCCCCTGCCAACACAAATTGCGAGCAGTCGGAGAGGAAGGAGGAGAACCACCATAATACAATACCTCCCACTCCCAACCCCTCCAGCCGCCGCAATAAGATACTGTGTCGACAGTATCAAAAGCCGCCGAGAGATCTAATAGGACCAGGACAGAGGAATACCCCCTGTTACGGGCCCTCCAGAGATCATCCACTAACACGATCAACGCCGTTTCTGTGCTGTACCAAGGCCTGAAGCCTGATTGGCGTGGATCCAAGTAGACAGCTTCATCCAGGTGCCAGAGGATGGGTAATAGCAAATAAATTAAGGCTCCTTATGCATTGAACAGTTAATGAGAAACACAGAATTCAAAGAAAAGAACCTAATGTTTCCAACCATGAACTAAATTAGTGAGAGTATCATAGTTTGGGGATACTTTGTAGCTTTAAGATCAGGAACAGTGGATTCTGAATTGTACCAGTGAATTTTATAGGAGAATGCAAAATATCTGTGAACTCTTAAAGCAATGTGGGTCATGCAACACAGTTATGACTGAAAAAAAATCACATTTTGGAATGACTGAGACAAAATCATGATTTTTCTTTCACTGAAATGTTATGGCATGATTTGAAGGAAGTTCAGGCAAGACAGCCCCAAAATATGAGCTGATAGTATTCACTAAAGAGAAATGATCAAATTGTTTGCTGGAATGATCAGGATAAGACTTGGTTGAAATTACTCCTGCAGGAGATGCCTTTGGTTACTAAAATTAAAGCTTCCAAAAAAGACAGTAAAATGTATAATAAATACATGACATGGTACGCTGTTTATGTGATGTTGATCCTTTTGTTCACAAGACATAGAGGAATATGACAACATTGTAACTTGTAACATTTCACAGTTACATACAGTTCTAAAAGTTTCAAAACCACATCATTGAAGATGAACCTAAATTCTAAAACGTTGGATTGTTAACTTAGATCAAACACAAGACTGGCCAGAATCCCGTACAGGGGACACAATTTTTATAGTTATAAGCAATATAAAATTGTACACAGTTGATTTGAAATATTACACAAAATATGGTAGATGGAAGCAGAATCTGATGCTGTTGTACATAAAGGTTAAGTGCAATTTTAGATTT
This sequence comes from Bungarus multicinctus, assembly GCA_023653725.1. Lineage (NCBI taxonomy): Eukaryota > Metazoa > Chordata > Lepidosauria > Squamata > Elapidae > Bungarus > Bungarus multicinctus. Next base: position 136,545,687 of record CM042838.1, read on the forward strand.
TTTGACATCCATATTTCAACAAAATAATCTCCATGAATGTAAGAAACTCATAGCCCAGAAAAAAGTATATGCTCTTTAATGTAAAATGTTTTTTTAAAAATGGGGAAAACTTCAACTTTATGATTCTCTTTACAATCTAAAACAAAGCTAATTCTATACTATTTAAATAGTATTCTATTTGTAGAATAAATGCAAAAAAGCAAAAAATCTTTTTGAAAAATAGCCATAATAGGGTAACATTGGCTGATTTATACAATAGGGACAATAGATGACCTCACATATCTCCTCAATTCAACTTATATAAGATTCTACCTATATTACTTTGCAAAGCAATTTGGCCTTCCATTATATTGCCAATTCAATTACAATACCACATCAAGAATAATTGCCCTTTTAAGTGAACTTCAAATAAGATTTCTTTTCAGTGAGAATTTGCTGGTGCATACCTTTTGAAACTGCTTTGACTATAGAATATTCTACTATAGAAAAAAAAAGATCTCTTCACCAAGTTTTATTAACGCTGAAAGATATAACCACTGATATTTTAATATCAAACTCTTAGAAATCCTTAGAAAAAGTGTGCAATGGACTAACAGATTAAATGGCAAGATCTTTCCATGGTCTGAAACAGGAGTAGAAAATGTTCCATTTGTTTTACTGCATATCAAACTAGATAGAACAGAATCTGTTTTTCACTTGATGCATATGGAAATGAGAAAAAAATGGTTGTTTTCATCAACCTACGTACTCTTATTTAACTGGCAGCCTTACTATGTGCACTTGGGTTTGCTTCCAAATAAACATACACCAGACTGTTCTGTGAGATTTCTCTGATCAGATTAACAGCCCTAATTGCTAATGTTGCATTTACCATGATTAAAGAAGAATAGAAAAAAGATGGACAAACACATCTCACTGATGCAAGACATTACAGCTATGCTATGAAGTGTAGGGTTTTCAATTTCTTTCGCTTGGATCTGATAATTTCACCAGTGCTTTCTACAAACGTTCCTGATGAGATCCTACTTGAATACTGTGTTGAAGTGCCTTTCTTCCATTATAATAAGTGTTCTCTTTGAAAGAAAATGGAAGCAAGACTTCTCGGTCATATCTTATACTTTTTGATTGCTTCCTGTCAATTAATATTCTTTCTTTCAAATGCCAACTCAGATTGGTCCTTTGGAGCTTATTGAGACAAAAAGGGAATCACCCACCAAAGAGAAAAGCAAAGCCTCCCCTTTCTTTCTGTCATATAGCAACATTGCACAAGATTTTGTAGGTATCTGGGCAACTGTTTCTAATGCTTTGGTGCCAAAGTGGGAGGCAAGGAAAGACTTTTTTGACTGCTGAACAAAAGGCCATCGATTGCATACTTAAGATTTCTCACAGCTGTTGCGCTATTGCCTCCTACCCAGCAAAAATCTGCAGAATTCAAAATAAGGCTGTGATGCCACTAACAAGAATGCCACCCTTGCATCTTGAATCCCTGCCAGAAAAATCTCTATTGATGCACCCTAAATAGCTTGCTTAATGGTGAACCCGGTTATGAAAGAACAAATTGCAAAATTAAATACCTGTTAAATGCTGGCCTAACTTCTGACTGATAAAGAAAAACTTGAAAGCTAAATTTTTTTCAAGGCCCGACAAACTCTACAGCCTATTTTCAATACTATGATTCAGCCTTGCAAAGTATTAAGGTTCAGGATGAGGATCAACAAAAGTTATTGCATGTAATCGGGTTAAAAAAAAAAGAAAATTGACTATTGAAATTCTGCTCAGTTTTTGTCCTACCAGGTACTTCTCAACAAAAGAAGCCTAGATCAAGAGGAATCATGAAGAATTTTATTACTGGGATGCTTCCCCTAAATTCCCCAATCGCTCATTATTCTCCCCTCCTGTATCTTCACTTTCAATTTAAAAAGCAACACTAAATTTCCAAGGAAAGTTAAGATTTGTCTTTAGGGATGCCATTTTGCTGCCTGAAGATCTACTTGAGAGGATTCAGTGTTGAATGTTGGCAGGAAAACAACTGCAAGGATTTATCAACTTGATAATGATTTGACATGGAATCTATAAAGATCATGGATTCTTAGGGGTCTTTCTGAATGATTTTTGTGGTGTATTATTATGTTTACATAAAATATTTCACTTATTTGTGATGTACTTAATCTAGTTTTCTGGCCCTGACTTATAAAGGAAGCTATAACTATAACTGCACAAGCTGGATTCACATAATATGCTAGGCTACAATGCGGTTGGCTAATATATGGTACGGTGTTGTGTGAACTCAATTGATCAAATATAGGTTGTGGACAGTACACAAACATCTTATTTGCCTGATCTATAATTACAAGTTTTGTCATAAAGCATAGGTTGTTAGAAACACAGTGTTGTAATTCTTCAGGTGAATTGTGAAAAATTGGGAAAAATCTCAATCTTTCTTGTTTAAAAGAGGCAACAACCATTTTTTTTTCTTTTTCATTTGTGAAATGGAGACAGCTTAGCATAGCCAGGAATAGACTTGTGTGAAAGCCATATGAGTAATGTTGGTACTGAAAAGCCACCTTGCTACCAACAATATCCAAACTGTGATGAACACAGTGGAGAAGAATTATGAAAACTGATATCCTATATCCCCCTCAGTCCTCCTTTCTCCAGGCTAAATACATTCAGTGCCTCCAACTGTTTTTCATACTTCCTTACAGGTTCCTTATCATCTTGGTTGCTTTCCACCATAATGGTCCAGTTTGTCTGTTTCTCCTAATCTGGTAACCAAACTAGATGTAACCAGTGGTGGTATTCAGCCGGTTCGCACTGGATCAGGTGAACTGGTAGCAAGAATTTGGCGTGGGTCATTGAACCGGTAGTAAGTTCTGGCTAGCCACGCCCCCGATCCGGTCACTCTCCTGCCCGATGCTCGCTTACCCACCCGCCTGACATTTGCCTAAGGTATTTCTTTTTTTTCCCTTCCTGACAATCAGCTGTAGATAAGATCAGCTGTGCCGGGATTCCCCTTGCTGAGGCCCAGGAAGGCAAAAAATGGAGGGAGGAGCTCAGCCTTCCCCTCCATTTTTTGCCTTCCAGAGCCCCAGAGGAGCCTTAGGGGAGCAAAAACGCCCCCCCACCCCAGAGGCTCTGCTGCAGCTAGGAAGCTCCCAAAACGGAGCTTGGAGGGGTGCTGCATGCCCCTCCCATGCTCTGTTCCTTTTCTTCCAGAGCCCCAGAGGAGCCTTAGGGGAGCAAAAACGCCCATCCCACAGGCTTCTCTAAGGCTAAGAAGCTCCCAAAAACAGGTGGGGGCTGCAAAAAAAGCCACGCCCACCCAGTCACATGACCATGCCCATCCAGCCACACCCACGGAACCGGTAGTAAAAGTTTTTGAATCCCATCCCTGGATGTAACATTCTATGTGTGGCCTGACCAATGAAGAATGTAGAGTAGAATGATTATTTCTCTTTACACATGCACACACACACAAATGTGTGTGTGTGTGTGTGTGTGTGTGTGTATAAATGATACAGCTTATAGCAGCTGCATCACACAATTGAATTCTTGTTCAGCCTTTTGATCTATTAGATTTCATTTTCATGTTTCTTATAAGTTTGATTTTTGTTATTGAAATAAAGGATCTGGATGGTATCATCTTAATTGTTTGCTGCCGCCCTCCCCAATCTTTGTATCATTTACAAATTTGATAATTCTATTATTTAACCTCTCATTCAAGTATTTATAAATATATTAAACAGTGCAGGGTCTAGAATGGCCCCTTGCAGTATACCACTCATCCCTTCTTCCAGACTGTTGTAGAGATATACATTTATTTATTGGGTATAATTGTTCAGCAAAACTTTACATCCATTTAACGGTAGCACACCTGTGATCAATTAAACTTTCAAAAATTGAGATCAAGTTGGTTAACCATGACTTCTGCCAAATACATGCTCCCAAAAAAGATTGCTTAATAATATGTTTCAGAGTTTTACCTCCCACTACCAATAGCAAGTTCTGTGACTAGTTAAATCCTCTTTTCTTCCTTTTCTGGAGACAAGAATAATATTTCCCTTTCTTCAGTCTTCTGGCACTATTTATTTTTATTTTTTATTTGTCAATTGCTTACAAGATAATAGGTATAAGTAAAAACTTAGTTATGAATACATGGATACATATAAAAAAATAAAAGAAACAATAGGACAGGGATGGTAGGCACGTTAATGTGCTTATTTCACTGAAGGGGGCAATTTGTATCCCCAAATTGGCTGCCATTGAAAGTATGACCTATCACAACAGAATTAGAGCAGAATACAAGACGATGAATTTTTAGTCCTCCAGAATATTTCCTACCATTACAAATGATCCTCCCTCCCTTCCTTCCTATACTTTGAAATAAAGCATTGGAATGCAGGCGTCCATTTTTATTTTTTAAGAATGTCTGTATAACCAGTTCAGCCTAAAGGTTTTTACAAAAATAAAAACAATGAAGGAGAGAATGTTTTGTTCTGCAGTTTGCTAGTTTTGTATTTTTTTTTTAACTGAAAAAATCTTTAAAAATCAGAAAGGAGCCTAATGCCAAACAAGCTGTCACAACATTAGTTGATTGGGTTACCCATCTGCAATAATGGCTAAAGCAGATAGGAAGTTGGTAGGTCCGTTTGTTCAAAGTCTTTGTTTGCTCCAAATATGAGCTCAGACTTCAAGACCTTTTTCATAAACTGTTTGGGGTATTGTGCACCTTTCCCTAATATGATGTTCTCCATACATTTAGAATGTTTCAAAGTTGGTCATGCTGCCTAAGGACTCCGAGAGCTGATATTTAATATAGCTAGGGACTATTAAATTGGGGTAGGCTGATTTAATGTAAGAAAATTAATTATTTCCTGTTTATTGCCTTCAAGTCTGTACATTGCATGGACCTGAAATTTTTTAAAAGTCAAGCTTTATACAAATGTTGCATTCTTAGAGTTATAATTCTCATTGTCTGCTCAGAAATTGAATAGAAGGCAATGTGAAAGACGTAATAAACTCTGCAGCTGATGCAGAACCGTCTGCTGAAATCCTCCATGCAGTTTGACCAGGATTGCCGGATGATGAATGAAAAACGTGGTGTTCTCCTTGCAACTCTTTTCCTAATATCTTCATATCTAATCTTTATCTTGATGGTTCTGTATAAAATTTTACTTTTTCTCTGCTTGAGGCCTCAAAGGAAAATGTCCGTTTATGTCTACTATTACTGCTCATGATGGAATCCAGTCTGTTAGCCCTTTAGTTTGGCTGATGATAACAATCTCAAGATATTTTATAAAGCATGGCAGCAGCTTTGCAGTAGCCATTCATTGGCTTTTTAAATGTTCCACTGCAGAACATTACAGAAATGCCTTCACAGCAATGACGTTTGTATGATCTTGATGAAAGACCTTTCCTGGGCATGTTTTCAAGTCTTAGGAAACAAAAGAGTTCCTTGTGTGGTAACACACACACACACAAAAAAACCCCTAAACAGTAGGCTTCTTGTTCCAGTACAGTACTTTCTTTTCTTTTCTTTTTCTTTTTTTCACAAATAATGGTTTAGCCAAATGTATTAACAAAAAATTTGAAAATTGCTTCTGTCTCTAATGCAGCTATGATTTAAATCACCTATGGTACAACAGTAATTTGTTACCAGGTTACCTAGAAAATATGGATAAACATTATCCAAGGAGGCTGGCTTTAAGGCGGAGGCTATTGGCTTATGTAGTGTTTGTAGAAGTACAAAAATGCAAATGGAGGAAATCCACCCAATGCCAGAGCTGGATACTGGGTAGCGCAAGGATGTTTAGATGAAAAGTGGGGAACTCATTGTTTGGAGAAATGCTAGGAGATAATGTTGAGAAGGATGGAAGGCAAGGATTTTTCAGATTACACTTGACGTATTTCATATGTTTGCAGCCATTTTTTTCAAGGGTACTTTCTGTGCAACTCCTTCTGGAAGGGACAGATAGGTTTCTCATTTTTCTCCTTTTCATTTAGGGAATGCCAATACTAAATTGGCACAAAAATGAGCAGAGTTATATAAAACTATCCCTGAAAGGTGCCCCCTTTGAGACAAGTATTCAGATAGCACAGAGAAGACACAGTGGAAGCTCTGATGAAAGATGCAGGTAGTCCTTGACTTAGGACCACATTTGAGCCCAAACTTTCTGTTGTTAAGTGAGAAATTTGTTAAGTGAGTTTTGTCCCATTTTGTCACAGTTGTTAACTGAATCTGTTGAAAGTGAGTAACCGGCTGTTAAGTGAATCTATCCTTCTCCATCAGAGGTGGTATTCAGCAGGTTCTGACCAGTTCTGGAGAACCGTTAGCGGAAGTTTTGAGTAGTTCAGAGAACCAGCAAATACCACCTCTGACTGGCTCTACCCCCATCTATTCTCTGCCTCTCGAGTCCCAGCTGATTGTCTGAGTCTTCTTTTGTTGCCCTGCACAGGAGAACAGAGCTGGAAAGCAGGTTAGTGGGGTGGGGGAGGGAATGGAGATTTTACAGTATCCTTCCGCTGCCATGGCCACCAAGCCACACCCACTAGCCATTCCACACCCACCAAGCCACACCCTCAGAACTGGTATTAATTTTTTTTGAATCCCACTACTGTTCCCCATTGACTTTGTTTGTGAGAAGATCACAAAAGGTGATTACATCACCTTGGGACACAGCAACGGTCATAAATATGAACCAGTTGCCAAGCATTTGAATTCTGATCTCGTGATCATGGGGAAGGTGCAACGACCATAATTGGAAAAAAATGGTCATGTCACATTTTTCAGTGCCGTTGTAGCTTTGAATGGTCACTAAACAAACTGTTGTAAGTCGAGAGCAGCCTGTATACTGTAAGTTGCTAAGAGGGATTATTATACCTTAAATGCTGGTGACAACAATCAGAGTTGTTTTAGCAGGGGAGCTGCTGGATTTTTTTTTTGGCATATGTGGTGGTTATGGTAGAAAATAATGGGAGAAGGATGAGTAGTGTAACCTGCTCTGAGCTCCTAAATAAAAGGAGGATGTAATAAAATAAACTGACACCAAATAAGTAACCTACTTTCAGAGTCCCCAACTCCTGGATAAATTGGTTCCAAGAATGACAGATCCTGTAACAAAGTGCCATTGACTGATTTTTTTCCAAAGAAATAATGAGGTAGGTTTATAAGCACACTGGCGGTTTCACTTAACAAGGAGTATCTGTAGTTATTGCAGGATCAGGTCAAGTCTTAACCTACCATTTTACATCTCACACTGGACATCATAGTATACACGGTATGTCCTTTTCTAAGAGGCATTTTCAGGATCTCAAGATTTTTTTTTAAAGTATGTCTTTCCAGTTGGGCAAATCTCATGCTCAACATTGTGATTATTACTTTTTTTATTTAGTTTTGACATTCATGCCAACTGAGTCCTAGATTACAATTTGGGCATCATTATATCAGGTTAAAATCTGGTTGCCTAGCTGTGGCTGGATGTGTTGGGCAAATGCTGTCTCTTATTGTAACTTCTTAAGGGTCTGATGTCCCTTCAGCACAGGAGGGAAAATAAGACTTTTTATCAAACTCCTGGGGAACCACTACTCCATGTTCAAGTGAGACCTGTTTTTGAAAATCACAGAAAGAAAATTAAGAACCTGAGCATTCAGGAAGCATTCTGATTCATCCTTCCAGTCCATGGAAGTAGTCGAGAAAAGGTAAGTAATTCAATGATCATGATGGAAAAGATCTGGTTTCAATGACCCTTATCTGATGTATCAAGATAATCTATCATTGGAATAAAAAAGATTGCTTTTCATAAGGACAGATGTATTTAGCCAAAACATGTAAAGATTGATTAGAGAGGTTTAACTTCAATCCTATGAAATGTGGAAAGTAAATCCTGAAATAAATTCCTTGTATAAAAGCATGCAAGTTGTAAAAAGTTGTTAAACTGTATTGTTAAATTGAAGCCTCTACAACCACTCAAAAGTAAAATTTAAAAATATGACGCATAAAGTTAATGGCCTTCTTTGTACACTTTTACTCAGAGAATGAAAATAAAGATTAAGCTTGAGTTCTTAAATCTAGAAGGACCAACATGGTTTAATATGAAAGAGAGAGACTTGGTAGAATGTCTTCTGACTAAAATATAGCAATTGAAGGATAGCATTTATTTAAAGCAAAGAGAAGGGACAGAGAGAATGCATTGCATTGCAAGAGCACCTTTTCTTGCTTATTGCAAGTTAAGAGCACTCTTTCTTGCACCCTTATTCAAGTGAACAAATTTGAAATGCTGTAGTGAGCATTTTGGTTAATTGCTGACTAAGGGTCAAGTATTTGGAAAACTGAGACTATATCCTAATGTGAAGCTTGACAGAAGGAATGTTTATCAAACTTGCAGATGATAATGGGTGGGATAGCTAACACCCTAGAACAGGGGTATCAAACTCACAATGACATGTCATCATATGATATATTGCAACTTTTTTCCCTTTTGCTAAACTGGGGGTGGGCGTGGCTAGTACTTGACACATCTGGGCCATAGGTTGCGAGTTTGATACCCCTGCCCTAGAAGAAATAGATAAAATTCAACATGATTTTGATAGGTTATTGCAATTGCAGGTAGAAGATAGATTAATGTTAATACTATAGAATATCATTTAAGACAAAGGTCAGAAAAATCAATTGTGCAAGTGAAGAATGGAGATATCTGGCTTGATGATGGTACTCGAGAAAAGTATCTTGGCTGTCAAGATGGCTGCAATCTTAGGTTGTATCAATAGAAACATGCTTTTTAATTCACAGGAAATAATTTTTCCACTGTTTTGCTTTGGTTGAAAGTCACCTTGAGTACTTTAAGAGGGAATCAGAAATGGAGCAATTCAGAAAAGGGCTACAAAAATGTCCAAAGGATTAGAAATTAAATCCTGAGATGACAGATTGAAGGAGCAAGTTTAGCCTTAAGAAAAGTTAATTGAGCAGGGCTGTGATAGAACTTTTCAAATATCTGTAAGAATTTATACAGAAAGTCTAGATCTATTCTTCAACATTTTGTCGCAAATGGAATAATAGACTTAATAGCAATAGCACTTAGATTTATATACCGCTTCACAGCACTTTACAGCCCTCTCTAAGCGGTTTACAGAATCAGCATAGTGCCCCCAACAGTCTGATTCCTTTTACCCACCTTGGAAGAATGGAAGGCTTAGTCAATCTTGAGCTCTTCAGAATCGAACTCCTGGAGTGAGCAGTGAGTTAGCCTGCAGTACTGCATTCTAACCACTGCGCCACCACGGCTCTTAAATCTTAAATTTCTTGTCTTAAATGATAGGAAAGCAGATTTCTTCAAATAAATATTGTGCGTTTGTGCATGCCAGGGTAATTCTAATTATAAATGTAACAGTGGAATAAAATACTCAGACCAGGGGTGGATTAGTTATATTGGTTACATTCAGGCAGGTGCTACACAGCCAGGTATTTGGGGTGCAGAGAGGAGCCCAAAACTGGTGGCCTAAATGCACCCTTCCAACTCCCCACCCAGATTCCATTTTGCTTCTTTTCCTTTTAAGGTCAGAATTGCATATCTCTTATTCTCACTATTGATTCATTGCATTAATACCCTAACTTTTCTCTGGGAGTTCAGAGTTATGTGTATCAGGATTTCTTCTCTTTTATCCCTTCAGATTGGGCTGAATGAGAGTAGGCTAAAATGGCCTAATAAATTAGTAGGAACGTAGGCTTGTGTCTTCGCAGTCCAGGTCTCATCACCCTAACCACCATGGTTTAGTGGCACAGAGCCACCCGGTTCTGTGCCACTGAAGTACAGGACTGATGTAAAATAGTTTTTGCATTTCACCCAATAACTGTGTATGAAGGGAAGGGACTCTTTATTCTTCTGGACTAATCCTGCATCAATTTGGTAGATGAATCTCGGAGATTGTGAGTGCACAATTTGACCCTCTTTTGAATCTTATTCTCATCCAAAACACTTTTTGTCCTTCTTGACCATTTTGTGATGAATGATGGAAACAACCCATAAGAATAACCAGCAGATGTATACTGTATTCAGTGTTTGATGGGCTAATATTTACAGCCCCATGTTCTTAACAAAGTTCATGAAACGAAAAGTCACTATGTGAGCTGGGTGGCTATGCAAATGTAATAGACAGCAAGACAGATGAGAAATGACTCTGAAGAGAACAGTTGCGACAAGGGCATGTGAAGCTTTGCATTTTTACATCTTGGTTCTTGACCCTCATTAATATTTCTTCTGATCTCAAATAATTTTCAAATGACTGCAAAAATATTTTCTTGACTTTGAATGTTTTTTCAGTTTTCATTACTTCCTACTGAAATAGTTACTGCTTATATTGTTCCATTATGATTGTTCTTATTAATACCAATGGAGATTTCTATGTATTTAATGATTTTTTAAATTTCGTTTACTGCTCAGCTGATCTGACCTCCTCTTGGATGTGTGTATTTTTAAATAAAAGTGAACTATTGGTGGCAGAGGAAATAACAATAATTATTTTAAGGAATTGACTGTTGCAATATATTGCCATGAGAAAACAATGAGAGAGTGAGAGAGTAAGGACAGCTGGCTAATATTTCAAATCTTTCCAATATCTAATAACTGTTTTATAAAAAATAAGATATTTTTTGTCCCTTTTCACATTAGCTGGACACAACTCTATAAGAGGTAATAGCTTAAGCCAACATTTCAAACTCTGCTTGTGTTGTGTTTGTTTAAATTATATATAAACCTGTGGCAGGTAATTTGAAGTTGACAAAGAAAAGGTATGGAAAACTAGACATACTCCAGACCTTTTGCTGGTTGGGAGTATATCTGTTTTTTTTGTTGTTGTTTTTTGCAGCAGTCAGTATCCAGTTGGTGCATTATTTACTGTTGATCTACTGAGTGTGGATTACAGAAGCTACTCTCTGTTTCATTGCTTGCTTTAGCTTCTGGACTAAAATGCTAATTCACTTGGGCAGTCTACAGTTCGGCTTGCCCAAGTTAAGATTTAAGCCGTGCATCCTGCCATAAAATGAAATTTATTTTTAGAATGCACTCTAGGTGTTCCATTCTCTCCGACTGAGCAATAGTTAAATAAAACACAACATATTAAAATCTTTGGAAAAAAGTCTCTAATTAAACAAGTGCTTCTCCTTCTCCCACATAGATTTCATTTTCAGCACATGGGTTCTCCACAAAACCTATTTTCATCACGCAAGCAGCAACTGAAAGGCGAGAGAGAAAGGGAGTAAAAGTGAGAGAAGGGGTTCTCTAGTTTATAATCTTAGCTCTTCAACTTCAGGTCCAAAGGTTTCAGAAAGTGTGGCAAAGGTAGACCATCTAGAGCTTCTGGGAAATGTTCACGTGAAATGCTCCCGATTAAAACTTGCATGGATCTAACAAAGAGAGAGAAAGGAGCAAAACCAGCCAACCACTGATACCGGCTATCACCCAGAAGGTCCTGCCATGGTTGCTGGTCTTCCCGCAGCTGCTGTTTCATGGCAAAATGGAAGCCTGTAGGCATGAAGAGCAAGAGTGAGTCCAGAAGGAGAAGCTTGGTGCAGAGATTTGAAGCTGGACTCTCCCAAATTTGTTGTAGGAGTAGGTCTAGAGGTGTGTTCCCAGCACAGTCACGAAGGCAAGGTAAGGCTCCATGTCCCAGCAGCAAAAGCAAACACTCCGGCCTTACCAGTTCACAAGCCACATGAAGGGCTGTTTTGCCACCTTCTACTCGACTGCAACCTCGGCGGTCCAAATAGGTAGCTCGGTCGCTTACTGGAAAGTTTTTGATGGCCTTCAGAATCTCTACTAGGACATGGATACGATTATACCGGACAGCCATAGCTAAGTGAGGAGCCGAAGAGTGGCAGCAGCTGAAGTGAAGGCTCGGTACTGCAAGGGCACTTTTAGGAAATTGGTTCAGTAAATATCGGGCATAAAGCTGGTGGTTGTGTACCAGGGCATACAGCAGTGCCTCTGAAGGTAAATATGTGCTGACTTTGCCTCCTTCTTGCCAGTGGAAAACCTCCATGCGCCTCATGTCTTCCAAGAGCCATACTGGTAGCTGGTCTCTCACCGCTTGATAGAAAGCAAAAGAAGATTTCTTGCATTGTTTCTGAGACTGGGAGCTGTGGCTGTTGCAGCTATTCAACCATTTGACGTTCCAGGGCATCCTTGAGGTTGGGTTCACTGGGAAGGGCTCCCTTCTTGGCTATCAGATGTTTCTCTCATGAAGAGTCAAGAAGACGGAGAAAGGCTTTTAAGAGAAAAGGAATTGTTTAGAAGTTACCCCTCCCAAAACCTATGTCCCTCTGTCTCTTTGTTTACCATGCAAGGTTCATCAAGGTACATGTGTTCCTCAACTTACAACCATTCATTTAGTGACTGTTTGAAGTTACAATGGCACTGAAAAAGGTGACTTATGACCATTTTTCACACTTACAACCATTGCAGCATCCCCATGGACATGTGATCAAAATTCAGATGTTTTGCAACTGACTCATATTTATGACGGTTGCAGTGTCTGAAAACTGCAGTGATTCACTTAACAACAGTGACAAGAAAGGTAATAAAAGGGGGCAAAATTTACATAACAAATGTCTTGCCCAGCAACAAAAATTCTGGGCTCAGCTATGGTCATAAGTTGAGGACTACCTTATATTGGGAGGTGGTTGACAAAAACTGTTAGAAGACGATGGGAAAGAACTCTGCCTAAATCTGAAGCCTCCCCATATTTATGGGAACTGTAGGCACTGCCATCCAACTCTTTGAAAATAGTTCTTGATCTCTCTGTTTAAACATCAATAATAGTGTAGTTAAAATTACCACGAAGGGAGGAGTTTTGTTTTGAAATTCTAAGGTTCCATTTTCTCACTGGAAGGAAGTCTGCTAGTTACCAAATGTCAGATTCTACAGAAGTTTGAGGGCTTTACATTTTGCTCAGACACACATAAAAAAAAAGCTGGGTAGGCGAGGGACAAGTTTGTGGTATTGTTATTCTTGTCAGTTGCCTCCTCTCCAAGATCAGCTGTTGTATGAAAAGTGTCAGGCTTCTGATGTTATTCTTTTCCTTCTATCCCTTTTGGGTAGATGGGATTTTTGCTGTTGCATAATTTATGGAAGGTCAAGCTGGCACAATATTTTCCACAGCCTTTAAAGTCAAATGAAGACAGGTCAGTCATGGATCAGTGTTAAAACTATTTCTGAGGTTTTATGGAACAAAAAGCCATGCCCTTGAGATCTTCCACAATGTTTACCTATATTCCTCAACTTTCTGTGGACTTGATGAGGATTTTTTGGTCAGCTTCCCCTAGCATAAATGTATTTTTCTGCTTCTTCTCCACCCCCATCAAATAATAGATATATCTGATTATCTATCAACTTACTCAATGCCCCTAATATCGCTCAACTCAGTTGGATAATCTTTATCCTAATCTCCAAATTCTGTAGACATTTATTTCTGTGGTGATCACCTCTTGCAATACTAATTCTGCTTAGTGATTAATTCCCCCCCCCCCCGCCCTTAAAAATAAGAAAGGAGTGAGGAGGTGTTGGCTGAGCTAAGTAATTTAAATCTAACCCAGATTGAATCCATTTTCCCACAAGACAGATGGAATGGAAATTTGCAGAGCTAGTTTTTCACAAGGCATCTACCGGTAGACTCCTAACAAATTTGTTGTCAGTCCCTTTTATATTATTAAGTATGATAAAGGAAACAGACAATATCTTTTTAGAGGTATACGAGGTTTGTATTTTATTTAACTGGGCTGTCTGTTTCCTCATCTAAAACTGAATGCAATATGTACATATTTGTTTTAGCACGTTCATGACAGGAGGCTTTTCATCCTTAAATGAAAGGGCTATTTCACTCCTCAATATCAAACTGAGCATAAACAGCAGATCAGGCTTTGAAAAATAACCGTGTTGGAGAATTTTATCAGAATCCTAAGAGTTCCAGAAATGGCTTGCTAAATATGGTGTTTATGTCTCCCAGGAGCTGCAAAAGACTTCTGACCCATTCTGTATAAGCTTATCTATCCCCATTCACCCCAATATTGCAATCAATATAACACATGCAACAGAATGACTTATTCAGTTTATTGTCTTTGAGCTGTTAGATTTCCTAGGCAAGGAATGGAGCATTGCTCTAGCAGTCCATGAAAGCTCACCGTACCCCCAATCACCATACCCATCGGGGCTGTCACAAAGGGATTTATTTCCAAGTACATCATTAACACTGCAGCTTTTCTTTCCTATTGAAAGATCTGAGATAAATTAACTTTGCTAGCCAGTTCAGCTTTGTTTTGTTTTGTTTACACTAGCAGAAGGGTTTAAGGGTGCCTGCACTTTGGCTCAGGAAGGTGTGATGTTTGCTTCCTTTTCAAGGGCAAAAGGCCATGAAGATCTGGCCCAACAGCAAGTAACAAGGCTGACCTCCTATCAAGTTGCAATTTGGAGAATATATCACCCTGCAAATCTCGATCCATTTTGTTAGCGTTATGGCAACTTGCTTTACAGGTGGAGTCCCCAGTGATCTCAACATCAGGGTTTGCTCCATCTTGGCTGGCAGCTACTTGTAACTTAGGATTTAATATATTGGCCTAAGGCACTTTCAGGCCAATCTAAGTGTGTCTCAGTCTTGGCAATATTAAAATTGTGGACTTCAACTCCCAGCCAGCTGGGGAATTCTGGGAATTAAAAACCATTTGCCTCTTAAAGTTCCAAGGCTGAGAAACACAGGTCTACCCTGTCTTGTCCTTGGATGTCCTCCCCTTTTGAGCTAGCATGATCTTCATCCCACTGCACCCAATGGTATTGCTATGTGGACCAGCAAGGGAATGTCCTCCAAATCTTGCACCCTTGAGGGCTCCAAAGGCAGTTGCCACTTGACCTGCTTTCCCCTCACTGGTATTCATCTTCCCTCTCCTCTCTTGCCAGGCAGCGGCTTGTAACAAGACATGGAAAGGACGTTGAGAGGCCCGGGGGAGGCCAGGACTTTCTCAGTTTGGTTATAGTGCTAGTTTTGTACCCATAACCTCTCTCTCACTTGGGGAGAACCCGGCTCCTCCAAAATGCTTCCCTTCCAAAGATCCGTCATCCTCCCGAATAGCCTTTCTCCCTATAGCGGCGTTTCTTACAGCATTAAAAAAAAAAATCATGCATTTTTTGGGGGGTGTTGACGGTTCATCTGTCAAGACTTGAAGGGAGAACGGGCGCTACTCATCTCTCAAAAGACCCCGCTGTGTCCCGAAGACCACCCTTCCCTGCTTCGTAACCCTCAGTCTTTCCAAGCAGCAGAGGCAATTCCGGCACGACCCCTGCCTCGCCGCCCACCGTCCCTCCCCCACCCCACGCTCTCCATCTTCCCTTCCTCTCGCCAGATGCCCCAGACCTCCTCTTACCTCGCGCGTCTCCACCCCAAAAACTCCAAGCCAGCCCGCTGGTCTTCCGAAACGGCCTGGGGTTAGATCTGGCATTCGCGGATTCGGCCGGATCGAAAGGAAAAGCGGGATCCAAACCCCCCCCCGCCCCCACTTTCTTTCGTCCGCAAAGGCGGCAGCCGCCTGCGGGTCGTGCCGGCTCTTCCTCGGCGCTGGCTTGGCTGGCCGCAGCAATGAATGAGCCGCCCGCTCGCTCACTCGCGGCTTCTCTCCGGCTGCAGCCGCGCGCACGCACCCGAGGAAGTCCGGCAGCCGCGGCTCTCCCTCCTCCCCCTCCCTTTCCCGCCGCGCGCTCCTCCGCTGCCTGCGCTCTCCTCCCCCTGCGGAAGAAGAGCGGCTGTGCTGGGCTCCCGGCTGCACCCAGCGCCCCTGCTCAGAGGAAGCAGCGAAGGAGAAAGGAGGAGCGGGCGGGGAACAGCAGCAGCCGCCGCCGAGCCGTGCAGCTCAAGCAGGAGGAGTAAGCGGCAGCGGCGGCCAAACTTCAATTGCCTCCTCCTGGGTCTTTTATCCCTTCCCCGATCCCCCGTCCGGTGAAGGTCGGTTAGGACCGGGGAACTGTCCAAGAGCCTCAGGATTGGTCTCGGCGGGTCCTCCCCACCCCCAGCTTCCCATTGGCCGAGAGGAGAGGATGGGGCCCTGCGGACGATTGTTGGCGTCAGCGGGAGGCAAAGTTCCAAGAAAGTTTCCGGGCTGCTTTGTAAGTCGGAGGACGGAGCGGGCGGCTCGTGCTGTTGACCCTAAAAGGGGGGGAGGGGGAAGGGAAGGGAGGCAAGGCAGGTGGGGCTTCCCTCAGGAGATCAGGCGCACCCCACCCCCACGAGCCCTCTTCCTCCCCTTGGGCCCTCTTTTTCCCACCCATCCTCAGGGCTTGCTCCCATTGGCTGCCTCAAAACGTGTTTCTCTCTCCGTCAGGGTGCCCCATTGCCGACCCCTCTCCTGCCACAACAAGGACACCGCTAAAGGGGCTGCCCTTGCGGGCCTATTGTGAATCGGTTCTCCCATGGATGAGTCCAGTAGTTGTTGCCAAAACAAGTGCACTAGAGCAGTGGTCACCAACTGGTGGTCTGTGGACCATGAGAAAATTTTGGTGGGCCGCAGAAAAAATTATTTGCATTTTTAAAATATTGCACTAAATCCTCAAACTACAGCCCCTGGGTCCTATACGTACAAATGAATGTTTGTGTTGCTGCAGAGAGTTTCCCCCTTTGGAGTCTTTGTGCCGGTTGGAGGGAGACAGAAATTCCAACTTGGGATCTACTTCAGCCTCCTGGTGTGGTGTTTTGGGTGACGGCTGGAGGGAAGTGCTGCTGATGGCAAAGGGCCGGAGGGCCTCGTTCTAATAGGACTGCATCGTAGGCCTGGAACTGGCTGACCATCTCAGCCCACTGAGCCTCCAGGTGCCGACACCTGGCCTTGCACTTCCGCAGGTCTTCCCTCTGCTTGGAAAGCCTATGCTCGTACTCCTCAGTGAGGTGCTTCTGCTGAGCCACCTTCTTGGTCAGATCCAATTTGAACTGAGCCAGCTGTTTTGCCAACTCTTTCTCATGGTGGCTGCTTAGTTCCAACAACTGCTTCCTGTTGGGGCCTAAGGAGCCCAGGGGGGCAGGTGAGGAGTGGCTCTGAAGGGAGGGGCGAGTAGAGGCCGGCAAGGAGCCCCTCGACAAGAGTAATGTCAAGTTGGCCACGCCCACCCAACCACCCACTCACATGACCACCTAGCCATGCCCAGCCAGTCATGAAAGAGATCATATCAGTGGTCCACAGGATTTAAAATTATGAATTTAGTGGTCCCTGGGGTCTGAAAGGTTGGCGACCCCTGCATTAAGAGCAGGGGTCTCCCACTTTGGCAACTTTAAGCCTTGGCAGACTTACACTCCCAGAATCCCCCAACCAGCAAAGCCAGCAAAGCAAACCTGGCTGGGGAATTCTGGGAGTTGAAGTCTGCCAAGGCTTAAAGTTGCCAAGGTGGGAGACCTCTGCTCTAGAGAGAGCTGAGTATTCTCCTCTTTCTATCAGAAAAGTCTCACAAAACATTCCTGAATCTTGTTGCCATGCTGGCTTATAAATAGGGGCCTTGGGTGAAAAGGAAAGCCTTCCCTGGAATTCTTGTGTTGTTAGCTTAACCCTCCTTCCAAGAAACTTAGCTCATTGAAGTTCTGAGAATTTATTATTTTTTGTTTTTGTTTTCGGGACTGGTTTTCAATACAAGAGAAAGCAGACACCAAACCAGTTAAAGAAAGGGATTGATGGATCTCTGATTTCATTTTCTCTTTCATCAGTTGCCTGGAAGTCAGCTGCCAATCACTCTCCCTACAAATATTATAAAGCCTTAGTAAGACCACACCTAGAGTATTGCATCCACTTTTGGTCACCACACTATAAAAAGATGTTGAGACTCTAGAAAGTGTACAGAGAAGAGCAACTGCGATGATTAGGGGACTGGAGATTAAAACATACAATGAATGGTTGCAGGAACTGGGTATGGCTTGTCTAGTGAAAAGAAGGACCAGGGACCATGATATTTGAGGGGCTGCCCCAGAGAGGAAGGGGTCAAGCTATTTTCCAAGGCACCCGAAGACCAGATAATGAATAATGGATGGAAACAATAAGGAGAGATTCAACCTGGAAATGAGAAATTTCCTGATAGTGAGAACAATCAATCAGTGGAACAGCTTGCCTTCAGAAGTTTGTGGGAGCTTCATCACTGGAAGCTTTCAAGAAGAGATTGGACTGCCATTTGTCAGAGTCTTCTGCCTGGGTGGGGGGTGGGTGGGACTAGATGACCTACAAGGTCCCTTCCAACTCTTTTAATCTATTAATCTGTTAAATGACATCTGCCTTTCCCAGGTCCTTGGGAAGGACTCTATAGGTAGATAAAAGTGCCAAATCCAGCCTAAATATCTGGCTGACTGTGTGATGAGCCACAATAATAAAACAGTAAGAGGCACCTTTGGTGCAATCCCAAAACAACTAGAGTACCACTGGAACACCATCAAATTCACCACCAATCAATTACAAAAGGCAGCTTTACTTGAAACAGTTTGCATCCTGTAACAATATCTGTAACACCATCAAGCATCCGCATTTGCGCATCGCAAGTCCTTGGGAAGGACTCGATAGATAGTACAAAAATGCCAAATCCAGCCTAAATATCTGGCTGACTGTGTGATAAACCACAATGATTTATTAAACTTGTGTGCCATCTCGACAGATCTCAGTTCTTGAACCACATCAGCAGCCACTGAAGTCAATGAAATGTGCTGGAGTACATTTATGGCTAAATTTTGCTGGGAGAAGAAAGAAGCTGTCTCAGTTGCGGGCTCATCTTGTAGGTAACGTGGGTATGGCAGAAAAAGAGGTTACCAGGGCATGTTTGTAAACAAAAACACTCAGATATTCTTGTAATTCTTGACATACCCGCTTCAGATGCTTGTCTTTTGTTCGCACTTGTTTGCATTATTTGGGTTGAGTGATTATTGCGTGCATAATATCTATCTGATCTGGGAACAGTGGTATTGGAGCTTCCCACGCAGATTTGCATACCTCTCTTGGTGAGGAAATTGGGTGTTTCCAAATTCTGGGTGAGCTTTGTGTGACGTGTCTAGCAAGGTATATATCTGAAAATCAAGAATTTCTATCAGGAATAACCTGCAATAAATTATTTGTTGAATTTGTTCCTTGGATTGTATTTGCTAATGAAGGGTACTGTACTTCTATTTTCGTCTGGTGCTTAGTATTTGTTGATTCTGTCTTAAAATTGGAGATATACCAGTGGTGGTATGCTACTGGTTTGGCCCGGTTCTGTTGAGCCGGTAGCAGTGATGAGCAGCGAAGACCAAACCGATTCTCTCCGCCGCACTCCTGTTGGGCCCACCCGCCTACCCAGGCTCCCATACTCACCTTTATCCTCTGAATTTGAAGCGCATCTGCTTTGCGTGGCACAGAACAGTGTTGCACGGCAGCTGCTGAAGCGACTGGGAGAGTGCAGGCTTTCAGGAGGTGAGTTGGAACGCCGCTGCGCCTGCGCAAATGCCTCTGTGCCTACGCAAAGTGCATGTTTGGCGTGCGCATGCACGCAAAGTATGTGCACATGAGCAAAGTGCTCCCACCAAGCCACAGCCATTGAACCGGTGGTAAAAGTTTTCGAATCCCACCACTGAGATACACCCATTTGCAACATGCATCAGATTAAAAAAAGTTTTACAACTGTTCAGAATCAAAGTTCACACTGAATCCAGCACCATCCTTAGCATGTATTTAAAAAAAAGATAAGGGTTTTCCCTGACTGGTGGTGTCTGACTCTAGGGAATGGTGCTTATTTCTGTTTCCTAGGCAAGGAAACCAGTATTGTCTGAAGATGATTGCATGGTCATGTGGTCGGTATGTCTATATGCTGAGGCACATGGAAGGCTGTTACCTTCCCACCAAAGTGGTACCTATTCATCTACTTGCATTTGCATGCTTTCAAATGTATCTTTAGCAAAACATTTGTTAATGTTTTCATTTTAATAAAAAATGTATTCACTGCAGCATAAGCATATAATCTAAAATAATAATCAGGAAAATACTTTTTTAAAAGAGGTGCATAAGCAGTAAACAGCTTAATGCAAATATCACTGTTGAAACCTCAGTTGATTTTTAATTAAAATTAAAATTAACCATGCTGTAAATCTAGAATCAACTGAGAAAATGAGAAAAGAAACTTTAGCTATTACCTGAATTTGTAGTCATCTGAATTTGACAATGCATTTTGCCAGCAATAAAAAAAACCAAGCATTTTTTGGTAGGAAAATGATTGAGAATTGCAGCCCTTCCTGGAGCTTGATATACTGATAATGGTTAACCAAGCCTTTATCACTTTTCATACCACTGTAATACATTGTATGTGGATTTCATTTTGAAAAAAATCTAAACATTTCAGTTAGTGCAGAATATAGAAGTTCATCTGTTGCCATGTAAAAACAGTTCAAGTGCTCCTTATAATCTAGATGGCTTATCACCAAAATATCTGCAGGATTGTTCAGGAAAAATCATCCTGTCTGGTTCATTCATCCTCATCTCAACAAAAAAGTGATAGACGTTTATATTAGCTATATCCAGTGTACTGAATAGATTCAGACTAAACTATAATTTCTTTTGATTAGTGTATTGTATGATCCTAGCCATTATGGAATCATTGCAGGTGTTGAACTTGGTGGACATGGCAAATAAGTCAACTCTTGCAAGTTACATGGTGCAAGATTCCAGATACCTTAAAATATTCCAAATTGCTTAAAACATTCATTGTCAAATAGACTTATGCTCTTGGATGGTAGTACTCCACCATCCCTAATAGGTATCATGGGTACTGGAGTTATAAATATCTGAAGGAGAACCTTTGCCCTTTCTTGATGTAGTTTGCAGTACTCCACTTAAAGAGAGCATGTAATATAGAAAGAGCCACTTTCAACATTAAAAAGAAAAGAACCTCTTTCCATTACTGTACAAAATACATTCTCAAGTTGAAATCCATATATCGTAAAAATTGCTGAAATTGAAAATGCTATTATATGTGGAAAGATGGGCACTTGAATCTGTTGCTACTGCCTTCTCTTGGTTTTCTTCAAATATGCTTTTTTCTTCTTCAAAATCAGCATCATTTACCTACCAGTGACCTAGTGGTAATTATTCATGTTTACTTTGGCCAGGTCCACAGTTCAATTAATTTGATGGTTTGGTTGTGAGTCACTTGCTGAGTGAGCAGGAGTTGTTCTTGACATTAATCTGGCCTAGATTATGGCCAATACAGAAGTACTTGCTTTTATTTTCTTACCAAGCCAAAATGTAATTTTCTGTCCCTTATTTCTGCTTCTGATTGGAAGACGTAAAACTAACACTATTTCCATGGGATTCTGCTTATCATGATTAATAGTTATTTGGAGAGTGTCCAAAAGGAAAAGAGATGAGAATCTATATTTCTACAGAAGTTGCTGAATTACAACTGTCATAATCCCTGACTACTGTAGTGATCAGGCTGATTGCAACTTGTAGGAGCTGAAACCCAAATGTTCTAGGAACCTTACAGTTTTCAAGCCTTGTTATATGGGAATCTGTACTTAAACAACAACCCCTTAAAAAATATAATTATTTATGCCAAGAGATTTACAGTCTGAATGTTGGAAGCAGGTTTTGCAACCTTACATTATCTGCTAAGAGCTCACAAGAATGAGCCATGTACCAGAGTTTCTCCGCAGGAGGGTACCATATAAATGAATCCATCAGGGAGAAAAATCCTGCCTCTTATAGATGGTTGCCTATTATCTGGTGATAAAAGTAATATCATGAGGGTCTCTGGAGATCATTAGGTTTCCTTTGTGTATCCATGTTCATGGAGATGGAACTAGGAAATTGTCTAATGAGGTTTCTTATAGCGGGCTGACTTTTTAATGGATAACCTTTCGTGAGACTAGATGTCATCTTAATATAGCTTGTTACCAATGTTACATTAGATATGTATTAGTGAAAATAGACTGAGCTGACTGGAACTCTCTAAGCTTAAGGCCTAGCATAAATATAGAAAGATCAGCTAAACAGAAAAGGCATCTGTAATCCATAACCCAAGATGTAAATGGAGAAGGCAGCAAGCATGCTCAGCTGCTATTTATTACAACATAGTCCATGAGTATCCCATTTACTTATCGTATTGTATTATATTCTTTCCTCATGTCCAGGAAAACATGCAATGCCATTTCACCAAACAAATTTCCAGGTGGCTTCACTGAGAGATCCCTGAAAGTTTTCAGCAATAATATGGACCTTGATTGCCTCTGCCTTCTTCAGGAAGGGTTTTTTTCTTTTTTTTAACTTTTCAGTTAAACTGAACTCACTTTTCTGAGGGGTCTTTGGTACTCTCTGATCTTGATTGTTTTCTTGCAGACATTTCATTACCCAAACTAGATAACATCAGTGCTAGTAAGGAGTGGGGTTTGTTCTCAATTTATATTTTAGTGGCTTGCCCTGTCAGTGTTGATGGGGGTGGTCTTAGAGATTGTTTGGTTGGACTGTTTATTATTAGCTTGCTTTGCCATTCCTTAATTGGAGTATTGTTTACTCAAGTCCATCTAGCAGTTTGAAAACATCAAATGTGAGTAGATAAATAGGTACAACTTTGATGGGAAGGTAGCAGCGTTCTGTATGTCTCAGCATATAGTCATGCTGGCCACGTGATCACAGAAGTGTCTTTGGACAATGCTAGCTCCCTCAGGTAAAAATGGAATGAGCACTACCCCCAAGAGTTGGACTTGACTTAGCTTTATCTTTTACTTCTTGATTATTGGTCTGATGTTAATCTTGGTGTTAATCTATGCTCATCTGGATATGTTTTATTCCATTTCCTTTTTGACTTGTTGATTGTCTCTTTTGCACAGTATGTAGATGTTGTTCATGCCTATGTATCTATTGAAAGCCAATTTGTCAGAGTGCCAGGCTTCCAGAACTTCTCTAGCGTTTTGGATTTGGCTTAATCTAACATTGTCACAGTTTCCTAGTTGAAGCTATGGTTAAGCCTGTCTATTTGCTGTAATATTAAAGTCTATCAGTCTATTCTGGTATTCTACAGCTGCATAGTCACTACATAATTTTTGAAAGCATCTAGATCACATTTAAAAATAAAAAATAGCTCTAATAATTAAAACATTCTGTCCTTCCATGTAACAAGAACACCTTGAAATGCTGGTCCTTAATGACCTGTTGATGTGTGTAGTTTTTCTTTCAAGTATACTAGATAACAGTTTGTCACTTTATTTGGGATAGTGACAGAACATGAAGGGCCACTGATAGTATTGCACTTCAACTCCCATCATCTCTCCATACTGACTATGTTGATTGGTGCTGCTGAGAATGATAACTTAATTAGAGAGACAGTTTCCTGCCTGTCATTTCAAAATTCAGATCCCAAAATTCTTATTTCCAAAAACACAAAGTCCTGCAGGATGTGGAAAGCATGAGTGTTGCCAACTGTATTCAGAATGATGAATATAAGCAGTAAGCTCGTGCATAAGTATAAGTCACAGACCAAAAGTCTGGCTAGTTTTTGTTCTGCAATCCAATGATTTTGTTTTAACTCAACTTGCTGTTACTAACTCAGCCATTCCAGAACTGTCCTAGAAAGCTATTGAAAACAATAACTGCCCCCCATAACACAGTTGGAATAATCCCCTTTCTTCCATCTCAACTGAAAACATCTTTGTCTGCTTTCACCACTCTGTGCAAATTTAATTCTGTACCAACTTAGGTTAATGATCTTGAAATGGGGAAAAGAACATTTCTTCTGATCTCTCTATAGAAGGTCACCAATCTTAATTTCCATTCATGAATAGACAAGTGATTATTCATGTGTTTAAACAATATGCAGTCCAAGGAATGAATCAAAACTGGGGAAACATGAGGACATATTCCCTACTTACAAAAAGGATCCTACAGGTAAGTCTTTCAAATACTTCCAGGATTTTTTGTTGCTCTTATTTATCCCAGTACCCAGAACACAAAGAAAGCAATATGGATGTACAATTTTGCTTTCCTTCTGAACGAAAACCTTTACTCATGAACTCTTCTTTTTTTCCAAGTCTTTCTGACCAGATAGGTCTGAGCTTCAGAAGAATCAAGGCAGGAAGCTTGTTCTGTTTGATGGCTTATGGTACTCTAGCGTCCATTCATTTTTGTTGACTTCCAAAAAAGTTCAGCCAGTCCCAAGGTGATACTCTTCTTACATCTCCTATTGCTTCTCTACCATCTTATCCACTCCTTATGCAACCTTTGGGATATTTGGGGAACAAACTGCTTAAGAGGACCATTTCTTCTTTTGAAAGCTATCTTGTTGTGTCTTGTTAGCAATCTCCATTCTGGTATTTTACCAGAAATTGCTGCTATTTAAAAATAATAATCTGTTTTGCTTTTATGACCTGCTTTGAATGAATCTCAAATACCCCATGTTTTATAAATGTCCATTTGTGCCATCAGGCAAATATTCTCCTGAACATTATGATAGAACTAACATTATGGTGTTGACATTGCAATAAAATGACTTATCATTTATGGCTATTTGTTATTAAAATGTAATTATCCTGGAATCATTTCACACCACTGAGGTAAAGAAATGGTATCCAGGTCTTTGGAAGACCTGTGGAATATGCTGGTTCAGCTTACAAGAAAAGCAGCAGCTGGTTCTTGAGATAAATTTTTCCCTCAGTGAGGGCTCCCCTACTTTTCTCCTTGTAATTCAGAATTATTTCTAGCCCCAGAGCTCAGCTTTGGGGAAAGCAACTGAAGGACTGGTTATAGGCATCTTATTCTGTATTGAGATTTGCAAGAGAAGTTGAATACTGGAAATAAGTGGACATCATGCAAGATTGGATCAGATGATAGTCGAAATAGACAAATGAGTTGTCATTTTGTGAAAAAGACAGTTGAAGTTACTTCATGTGTGCCAGCACAACAGTAAGATGATGTTATCTCAGCAGCAAGTAAGAATTAAGTGGGGCAAACCCAACCATCTGATAGAGGCTACATTTGTCCAATGAGTTACTCAACCTCATTTTCTGGATATCCATACTTTTGATAAATTAATCAAGAAGGACCAGATTCATAGAACAATGTTTGGTAATTAGTGTATCAGTGGACACCTCCGTGGAGATTTTGCTGATAAAGAAGCAATCTTCTCTGATTGGTGGAGTCTTGAATAAAACTCTGATTGTGCTTCTGCTAAGAGAGCAGACTGCCATTTTCTCATTAGAATTTTCTGCTGCATCTTTAAAAAAACCCAATGTAAACCATTGGATGCATAAACCCTTTGAAATTATTTTAAAAGTATTGACAGATTGCAGTAGGGCTCAGATGTAATCTGAAATGGTTTGAACACTCCAAAATATTTCATAAATCTAAAAGCAGTTTCATAGAGGCACTCTTTATGTATCTGAAAATTTGTAATGCAGAATAAAGGCAAATTTTCCTCTTCCAAAATGTAGAACATCAAATAATGAATTTAAGTTGACTGTTAGAAAATAATCTAATAATCACAAAAGAACCTGTCACTGGGGAAGGTTGCAAGTTCCTTTTTACTGGAATTGTACAAACATCGGGCCACCCCGATGAAGCCGTCGAAGTGATGACCCGGTGCCTGGAGGCCGTGCGGTAGTGGATGGGGCAGAACAGACTTCAGCTCAACCCATCTAAGACTGAGTGGCTGTGCTTCCTGGCACCCCGGTACAGCCAGCTGGTTCCATCGCTGGCTGTGGGGGGGGGGGGGGGAATTTTGCCCCCACAATCTGGGTGTCCTCCTGGATGTGCGGCTGTCATTGGAAGACCATGTGGCGGCCGTCGCCAGGGGAGCTTTTGGCCAGGTCCGTAGGATCTACCAGTTGCAGCCCTTTCTGGATCGGGATGCGCTTCGCACGGTCACTTCCGCCCTAGTAACCTCCCGCCTAGACTATGCCAATGCTCTCTACATGGGGCTGCCTCTGAAAAGCATCCGGAGGCTCCAGCTGGTGCAGAATGTGGCCACGGGGGTGGTGTTGGGGGCTCCTCGGGGCTCCCATGTTACACCACTTCTGCGCGAGCTGCATTGGCTCCTGATGGCCCTCCGGGTGCGCTTCAAGGTCTTAGTTATCATCTTTAAAACGCTCCATGGCTCGGGACCAGGATATTTGCGAGACCGCCTCCTGCCATTATCTGCCTCCCACTGACCGATACGCTCCCATAGAGTCGGCCTCCTCGGGGTGCCACCGGCTGGATGGCTGGCGACCCCGAGGATGCGGGCCTTCTCATTGGGGGAACCCTCTCTCTGGAACGAATTACCCCTGGAGATGAGGACCATCCCTGATCTCCTGACCTTCCGCCGTGCGTTGAAAACTCATTTATTTCAGCAAGCCGGTCTGGCCTAGGGGTTTTTAAATTTTTTAATCTGGTTTTAACTTTCTTAATTCCCTTATTTTTAATCTTTATAAGGGCCAATGTATTTAATTATTTTAATTTTTAAATATTGTATATGTGTTTTATATGTGTATTTTATTCTGGCTGTTCACCGTCCCGAGTCCCTTTGGGAGAGGGGGGGCGGTATATAAATTTAAATAATAAATAAATAAATGTTTGTCAGAGAGATGTTTTAAATTGAACTCCAGCACTGAATTCAAGGGCTTAAGTCCTGCCTTCTAATTCTACGTTTCTATATAATCCATGTTAATTAATTGTTTTATTTGAAGGCAGTTTCTTTAAAAGTCTCCCGATTGTTTTCAGTAGTAGTAATACAGGCTAGTTGTACTGCTCCTCCCATAGATCAATATGTATTGGTTTTATTCTTCTTTGAGATTAAATTTCAGTTGAAACTTCCCTTGCCCCTTGATTCAGGGAGGATTGATTATTCTTCTTGAACACATTCCAACAATTTTCTCATAGGGCTAAATGATTGGACTTTCTATTTAATTAAGAGATACTTTAATAAATGTTACACATAAGAATGTTGGAATCCCTATTCTTTATAGGAATGGTGAGTAAGCATCTCAGATACCACCTCACAGGTCTTTGCTTTTAAAAACATCTTTCGGGCTGGCTATCATTGCGCTGGCCAGCAATTGCAAATGAATGTTTACTCTGGTGGTTTGCTTAATAAAGTTAAGCAAGTATTGGAGGTTTTCACAAGAGGACAGTGACCTGGCCTTGGTGCAACCAAGCAAAGTCTACGAAGGCAAAGGGATCAGGCCTTAGCCTCACACCCATAGCTGTAAGCACATTTTCTTGCTTATCAAGGGACACTTCTTACACATTCAGCCCAAAGTTCTCAGAGGAAAAAAACGAAAAGGGAGGCCAGCAGGGCTCCTGCTGGCCTCCATTAAATACCTTAATGTTATGCTATAGAGGTGACAAGGATACTCTTAATTTCACAGCCAATCACAACAAGAGATGTCTTAACAACTGCAGGGTATGTTGGGAATTCCTCTTTCATTTCAGTGTGGCTTTAATTAAGCCCATCACCTTCAAGCAGCATTAAAAAATGGTTTTTTTACAGGATTTTACAGATTGTCCAATTAACATGCATAACCTCCAAAGAAGCCCTCTTAGCTGTCCCACTGTGAGCATTCCCTGAACTACTATGCGATTAAACTTGGTTCATATGACTACAGCATATGATATGAAAATATGAAAATTTTAAATGTAAATAGTTAGTTTAACAGAAAATTGTATCACTTGTAATGGGAGGAGGGGTAAGGAATGAGAAATATGTATATTAAAAGCTTTAAGTTTAGTATTTCTTGCTTTTTGTTTAATGTTTGGAAATCAAGGGCCCTTCCGTGCTCAACAGCCGTGTCAGTTCAAAATTTGCATTATTTCACGGGCTTATAATCCCAGTACTTGCATTCAGATCTAATTAATGTCAAAATTAATAAGCTCTGCTATAAAGAAAAACAATAGAAAAAACAGATTTTCAACATTTCATCTGTAGTAAAAGAGCAATTATTGCACTCACCCTGTCTTCCAGCTCCTGCAGCTTTTCCTTTCACTTGAAGGAAAGCTGTGTTGGCCAGTCATCAATCTCCACTGATTTCTGGCAGTGTTACTAGGCCTTCTTCACTGTGGCTGGTTTGTTTGTTGGTTTTACCCTGTTAATTGTTACCAAAGGAAAGAAAAAACAGCAAAAGAAGAACAAGAGAGGATGAGTGTGGCTGGTTGCTACTTTGAGTGATCCCACTGGAGAATTGGAAGTATTGCTGGCCATCTCAAATGTAGGAGAGGTTAGGATTCTCAAGACACAAAAATTACCCTGATAATTTGGAAAGGAAATGGAAGAAACTCTTGGAGTAGGCAAGGTGAAAAAGAAGACACATTTCTTGCATGTTTAATAAACAGACATAAAAACACAAGTAACAGTTTTTTCTTCTACACAGTTATTAATTGGATTTTCAACTTCTCATTAGTTCTCTGAATGCCTGTCCTAATGCATTTTGACATTTGACCAACTAAATTTATTTACTTGATTATGTCCTATATTCCATATCATGGATGATTCAACATATTAAACCATTATTATTTGGATTTACAGTATGTATCTTCCCTATTCCAAGTCTCTAAGCAGTTTACAGACATGCAGTAAGAGCGACAAAGAATTTTGCTTTTTCCATCCATCTTGCTGCTAGTCATTCTCATCTTCTCTTTCCACCCATTTCCTCAGCATTAGAGTTTTTTTCCAGAGAATTAGGTCTTCACATAATGTGACCAAAGTAGGGTAATGTGAGCTTGGTCATTTGTGCTTTGAAGGAGAATTCCGGGTTGATTTGTTTGATGATTCATTTGTTTGTTTTTGGGTTCTCCGGGGAATTCTCAAGAGTTTTCTCTAACACAAAATTTCAAAAGCATTAATAGTGTTTTTTTCCACTAGAGCACCTAGCACATTGACAAATGGGACTAAAATTAAATATACAGAAGACCAAACAATGACAACAGGTAGAACAACCAGCCTTTGAATTGGCAATAAAGATTTTGAAATCGTAGATACAGTACCTTCAGCCTTTTAGGATCAACTATCAATGGTAAAGAGCAAGCACTCAAGAAAAATACCACAGTTAGCACTTTGTAGAGTGTTTAATTATTAAATGTGTATACTGCTTAATTCCCTGAAAAGGCTTGGAAAACATATTCTGATACCATAATACATCTATATCTACAAAGACCAGAATAGTGTGAGCAATAATGTTTTTTGTAACTCTATGGAAATGAAAAATTGGATTTTGAAGAAACAGGATAGGAAGAGTATTGATACCTTTGATCTTTGTTGTTGGGGAAGATTCCAGAGAATATCATGGACAGCCAAGAAAGCAAACAAATGGATTATGGAACAAATCAATCCAGAGTATCCATTTGAAGTACAAATGACCAGGCTCAAATAATTATATTCCAGGCACATTATGCAAAGACCTAGCTCTCTGAAGAAAGTTCGAATGCTGGGAAAAGTGGAGGGAAAAAGAAGCAGCATAGTGGATGGACTCAGTTACAGTGGCAATGAGTACACAGCTGGGAGACTTGAAAAAACAGATAAGGGACAGATCAGAGCCCAAATCCTGCTTCTTTTTTTAGCATGGTTTTAGCTGCCAACTCTTCAACCATTATTTTAATGACAAGGGTTGCAATGGTTAAGTTTGGAATTCAGAGTTTTTAATGGGAAAATTGCCCAGCAAAACGTTTAAAATTATTTTGATTTTATAGCAAAGTGCTTGGCTGTGGAATTCCTAATTACAACTAAGCTTCCTGTGAGAAGAACTTGTTGCGGCATGAATGGAAACTAGGATTATTCACTATGTGTTGTTATGTACATCATTTTCAAAACATGTTTAAACAAGTTGAGACTTCTTGTGTAAGCATACAGAGAGACTAGAAAATATTCTGTGCCTATAATTGATGATGCATTTTATTTTCTTATTAGTTTGAAATAGGTAATTTCAACTACTTTCTATGTGTCTCACTGTCCTCTCAAAATGTATTCATTTTTTCCACATATTCCTATTTTTAGCACTTATATAGTAACTTCTGTTACATCAATATCTCAGTTATCTGACTTTTTCAGTAAACTAGCTTTTTGATTTTATGACACACCACACTATAAGTTCATGAGCTAAACTAAAATATGGTTAGGTAAATTGTGACAAAGTGTGTGATGTTAACACAACCAGGGTTTCCTTTTACCCTTTCAGCAACTGCTTACTTGCTCATCCTCACTTTATATATATTTATAGTTAACTCTATTAAAGCTACCAGTAGCATATTTGTCAAAAAATTAAAGGCTGAGTATAATAACCAAGTTGTATTTTTGGGTTTTATAAAGTATGGTAAATAAAACAGTTCCTGAAACCCTCTGGACTTTCTCTTTCTTCTTTGAAGACCTCATCAGCTGTGGGGAACCATCTGCTTCTTGGGAAAGTGATGCAAAGTGGGGCTTCTCTTGCTTTACTACATGTATCAAAACAAGAGGATGCATCTGTCCAAGCTAGGCCCAGGTCTTTCTACCAGGAACATAGAAAAAAATAATGGTACTAAGGGCAATGCCCGAAGGTCTGAGAAAAAAGTGGCATGCTTGCACCAACCTGAATGGGCAATGGGCTCTTCGTGAGCCACATTGTCTGACTGACCCGAGATAATATTTGGTTAAGGGTCAGATTTTCCTTGGCTTTGAACTGCTGCAGGTTTCTCCCAGCTAAACTGTTTAATATTAAACAGTTGACTGTTTAATATTAAAATAATACCTTGCCCTTATTTTACTTCATTCATGGTTTGAAGATGAGATGAAGACTATACCATGATGACAAAATGAAAAGAGAGTTAAATACAAGACGGGAAAGCCCTCTGTTTATGTAGCAGTGATGTCCAGGGCACAATGCCAGGCAATCTTGAGAATATTATAACTCTGGTTAGGAGAGGAGAAGGCTGGCCAGATCTCAAGGGAAGGAACTTCTGGAATTGCTAAAGAGTGAGGTATTGCATAAGAGTAGTTCAGCAACTTGATTAGATTTAAGGAACTTGAATGGAGCTTTGAAATTCTTTTTCTCTAGGACAGGTCACTGTGGAAATAATATCTGTATCAGCTTCTGCCTTTCTGGCATTCATATTTTAGAATTCAAGAATCTATTATGGATCTTATCTATTACCTCCAGATTTCTCTTAAATGGAACTTTTGATAAGGTGATTGGGATGTAAACATCTGAATTACTACTTGATGGCAGCCCAAAGTTCAAGTTTTCTATCTTCCTTTACTGCCTTTGAGTGGTTAGCAAGATTTCTGCACCCTAGATATGGTTGCTTTAATTTGTGATCTACTCAACTAGATGTTTACTGCTCTGTGTAAACCCTTCTAAAAAGTATTATTGAAACGAGCTTATGTACACTAATCTGACTTCCTTCATTTGAGTGAACTAAATTGGCTTGGCACATCATTGTTGTTCCAACATACCATAATATCCTGCCTTTTTACCCAGAGAGGGCTTAGTAAGCCATAAGCCATGCTTTTTTCATCACACTTGTTGAATTCATGAAGCATACTAAACTAAAGCCATGATTTCTGGCTGAGGTCTGCAAAACATAACAGGCTAAGATGCAGCTGGCTAGCATGGCTCAGTGACTATAGTTATCTGGCATTTAGTCATAAGCTAGTTAGCTACACTTTTTCTCTGGTATGAATCCACAACTTGGTTAATTCCTCTAAATGTTAAACGTGTTAGTTTGTATATTAGTGTGTGAGGACACAGAAAGGTGAATCAAATACATTTAGTAAGTTGTGATTAAAACAAACTGCAGTGGGTTTGTCATGATGCATTAGGCTGTTGCTGCAGATACTTGTCACCCAATGATGTCAACCGGGCAAGTAGAGTTCAAAGTATTCTTAATTTGTAACACCGTGTGACTTAACTTATCAAAGTGTTTTTAATGTTGGAGTACCATGTGACTTGATTTCAGGTAGGGAAGATTCAGGATTGTAAATTAAACAAGCATGATCCATCAAGTGTACACTTGCATTTCATACCAGAACTTATTTAGAATCTGGCAAAGTGATTTATTAAAGAATTGTAGGAGGAGAAAAGTGTTTAGTTCTCAGCAAAAAAACAAAAGGAATCCAATAGTACTTTTTCAGACTATCAAATTTGATTAAAAAACATTAACTTTTGTGGAAGCTCAGTATAAAAATATGCTGCTTGACTTTGATTTATGATGGTATAATTGTGCAAAATTATTTTTTCTTGCTTCTTTGAAACACTTAGAAATAAGTGCATCCATAGCAAAATGTTACCCTCTACAGACAATTAATAGTTACTGCAACAGGTATTACCAGCTCTAGAACTCTTTCTTTGTGGCCAAATACAGAATTCCTCCCTAAACCAGCCACATTCCACACATTCCCGGTCAAGAAAATTCTAAATTGTTTGCTGCCTGACAAAGAGTTAATTGAAACTTGAAACCTTCTTGCTATGCTTACGTGGTACACTGAATCCAATAACTGTTGCTCATATTTTTTCTATCTTTTCTTTCTAGCTGCTTCCCCAGAGTCTTACAGGAAGCAGAATGTATAACCTATATCAAATACTGATTTTCATAAATCTCATAATTTAGTTAATGAGTTGTGTGTGACAGGACGAGATGGCAGGCAAGTTGACTGCCAAATCATAGTTTTTCAAACTTGGCAACTTGAAGATACAGTATGTGCACTTCAACTTCCACTTCAATTTCTAGTTGAAGTCTATCTACATAGCTTTAAGTTGCCAAGTTTGAAAAAAAAATGGGTTAAACATTTGGGCTTACTGTGTCATACAAAACCAGCTATTTTTCCTCTATGAATTTTACAGTTTGCTGATTTAGACCACATAGACTCTATTCAAGCACCATGTTATATAATGGAAACTATATTCTGGTTTATTCACAACCTAATTACTTCTGTTTACACAACTGCTTAATGTGTTGTGTATTCCCTGTCAACTATCTGCAATGAGAAATACGTGAAGTATTCATTCCAATACTACTTTGGAATCTTCCTTTTTTTTTTAATCAAGTTTTTTATTTCAGTCTTCACATACACAACAATATATTAACAGTGTGGCATCGATATACATTTTAGTATAAACAAAGTTAATAATACCAATCATATTTCGTAATACACATATTCACATTAAGTCATAATTTCATTACTTATTTTCAACATTTCGATACTCTGTCCTAATGCCAACCACCATAACAGTTAAACATATCAGTAATTTCATTATTCAATTTCCTCTCCTATTTTGTTTTTTTTTTAATAAAAATTCTCATTTACACACACACACACACACAACACACACACACACGTCAGATTCCTTGTTACATTTTCTCAATCACCTTATAAGTCATGTATACATTACAAAAATATTAATCTAATCGATTAATTATAGCAACTGATATTAATCTTTCCACAATACTCATTTTTGTAATTTTTTTCTTTTCTTATACATTGCAAATCATCAGTTAATATATAATATTCTTGTTATAAATTCCCATTTCCATATTTATTTCATTAAGTTCCATGTCTAATGTAGCGATAATCCTTTAATTAAAAGAAAGAAAGAAGAAAGGAAACTAAAGAAAAAGCCGTATCAGTTACATTCTTATCTATTTTCAGTACTTATTCTTATATATCACAACATATTACCTTGCAGAATCTCCTTCCCTATCCTTTTTTTTCACCCATTATTTCTCGCTCTCCTAGCAATGTAATTCCTTTTCATCCTTGTTTGCTTTCTATTTCTCTTTTTTTCTGGTCCTGTTTCTTAATTCCCTTTCCCCCCATTCTTACTCCCCTCCATTTCTCATTTCTATGTTTGAATCTTCCTGAAGGGGTCTTTATGCCTCCACCAGCCTAATCATTATATTATTATATCATAGCATTATACAAGATTGGAATTACATGCTGAGAGACACTTTGATGTAATAGTGAAGGCATCAGACTCCCAGGAGTTTCTAGTCCTGTCTTTGGCATAAAGCCAACTGAGTAACCTAGGACCAGTCAGCCTCTCAGTCCTAGGCAGAAGGCAATGGCAAACCATTTCAAAAATCTTGCCACAAAAACTGAAGGGATTTGTCCATGCAGCTGTCAAGAGTCAAGGCTTATGTGAAGACACCTAAATAAATAATTACATAAATAATATGCTGGCATTAATAACTGATTTATTCAGTAGCATGAGAATAATTCATGATTATATATGGTAATTTGTTCCAACATGCTTTAATGGACTGAATGCCTTAATCAGGATGCTCTAGAATTAACAATTGTGGAAGGGCAGGAAACAGGTTCTTGGCTGGAGATTTCCCAGATTAGTTAGGTTACTATTAACCCAGGACCAAGATGGCCATAGGTAAACTATGTGTATGATTGACTCTGCTATCTTGGGGCCATTTTGTGCAAGCACCCACAACAAACCTTGAGAATGCTGAGGAACTCTGGGAGTTGAAGTCCACAAGTCTTAAAGTTGCCAATGTTGGAGACCTCTGCAATAGAGGTGACAGCAAGGACTGAGAGTTTTCTGTATCTCTTTGCTGCTCTCTAGCAGTGGTCTGGAGTTTGCAGCCTGAGGGGCTTTTAGCTTATAGATAGGCCTTTCCTATATTTTTAGGGATATCAGAACTGGATGGCAAATTAAGTAGCAATAAAGAGAGAGAGGTTTCTTTACTGCTTTGCTGCCTTCTAATGGCCTACTAGTATTTTGCAGCCCAGGTACAGAAGCCCTAATCAAAATGTAAGCCAGTTTCATCCCACTTTATTGCAATTTTTTAAGATTGTGTACTGTCTGTTTTATCCCTCAACTCCTGGCACCAAGTTATAATTAGGAAAATCAAGTTACTTCATAACAATCAGGATAATTGAAAACAGAAGCAGGACTTCACTTCATTTGTCTGCCGCCGTTTAAGTCTTATGAGTCTCAGATCCCAGGAGATAACAAATTCACAAACGGCTTATTTTTTGGAAGTAAGTATTTAGTTAGCAAGGGAGAATTGCCCCACCCACAGACAAAATATGAGGCAATCAGAATATTTGGCAACAATTTGCTGAGCAATTTAGCATTTTTACATCCTGAGAAACCCATTCTGAATTTGCAAGATATTTTAAGAAGAAAATTACTTTTCTCTATATTAATGGAGGCTGCTGGATGTGCAAATAATGTTCAGCTTCAATAAAGCACATGAGGTGCATGAAAAGCAAGAGTCCAGTGGAGTATGTTTCCTATCAGCATGTTCCATGATACCAAATGCCGCCTCTTTAATTTCTGCCAGACACACAAGTTCTAACTGTAAGTTGATAGGAGAGGCCAACAGGATACAGATGAGGTAGTTCTTGACTTAAGTCTATAACTGAATCTGGCAATTACACTGAATCATGAAGATTGTAAGGTGGATCACCCCCAAGTCTAGACTTGCTTTTAATGACCTTTTTTGAGATGGTTGTAAAGCAACTGTCACAGTTATTAAGTGAACCCATTGTTCGCTAGGAACCAATTTTTGCCAGAAACCGGAAGAAACATCAGTTTCAACAAAATTGTTATACATTGCAATGACATGACCATGGGCACGACAAACAGATGTAAATGTGGGCTGCTTGCCAAGTGCCCAACATGTGGTCATGTGACTGGGGGAGGGGCAATGTTAAAACTGTGAAATTGGATTGTAAGTACCTTTGGGGGAGGGCGTCAAACAGAGGTGGTATTCAACAGGTTCTGACCAGTTCTGGAGAACCAGTAGCGGAAATTTTGAGTAGTCAGGAGAACCGGCAAATACCACCTCTGACTGGAGTTTTTACAGTATCTTTCCCCTGCCACGCCCACCAAACCACACCCACAGAACCAGTAGTAAAAAAAAATTAATCCCACTACTGGCATCAAAGCTTCAAGAAGTTGCTAAGAACTGGTTGAGCACTTCCTTTACTGTATTTTTATAGAATAAAACTTAAAAGCAGTCAGTATGAGTTGCTTAACTGGTTTTCCCCAAATTCCAGGGTTGAATCCCTTACTTGCCACTTTAGAGGTAGATTTCTCTTTAAGGAAAAGACTCCTTGGCTTGTTTTCACCCAGAATGCTGTATTTGTGTCAGTAAAAATATTTGCCAAGTATCAACAAATCTATGAGCACTGCCTATGAACGGATTGGAGAGCTGTACCCAGGTTCAGTGAAACAAACTTTTCTTAAGCTGGGCAGGAATAAATTCCTGAAGGATATCTAGATCTTTGTGCTCAGTCGAAGGAGGGAAGGGAAAAGCACATAAGCAGAAAAGTGAAATGTGAGGGGAAAAAGAACCCAACAACAACCTCCTGTATCTGTAATTCCTGAAGTTGGAAATACCACCAGTACTTCTGATCAGGGGCATTCCAAGAGGACAATTAAGGTGCAAGATTTTTGTTTATGATTGTTTTATTTATAGGTTTTATTGTTGCTGTGAGCCTCCCGCAGTTTCTTAATATGGGTGGCCATATAAATATTTTAAATAAACAAATAGCGAAGCTTGCCTGGGACATGCATAGCAGTAACGTTCCATCCAAGGATATTTCTTGTAGCTAGGCTGAATGACGTGCTAAATAGGAACAAAGAAATGGACACATTGCAAACAAGGCCTCCATGGGAAACAAATTCCAGCACACCCAGGATAACATTGGAATGCAATTTCATTAGCCTCAATACTAGTGGCTAGCAGAAAACATGCAACCGAATTTGGAAGTCTGAGAAATGAAGAAAACTCAGCAAACTGAAGTGTTAAAATCTAGAGCCAGTTTTTATACATTACTTGTTTTTGTAACTAGAAAAGTTAGGAATTAAATCTGGCTATTGCAAAGAAAGTGCTTTAACACTAAACTTAATGTTGGAAATGAATGGAATAGCTATTACTATCTAACTCTTGTTTATTTTAGTGAGGCTTGCATAAGTAATAGTCTGCTGCTTAAAGCATTCATACAGTATCTTTTCCTGAAATCACACCTCTACCACCGTAATACTTAGATATAATTCCCAGGCAGAGGGAACTGTGTGGAATAAGTAGATAAAGACTGGAGGCAGGGAAATGTCGTAGTTATCCACGTCTATGGAAATTGGGTCTTTGTCTCTTTTTAAGATGTGAATTAGCCCTTCTGTGTGCAATCATTGTCCCATCAATGTTTCAAAGACAATTAAGTTAATAGCTGGTAGTGCATGAGAAAGACTCCAGGGAACACTGACGACTGAGCAAGAGCTGAGCCAAGAGTATTACTTGATTGCCTACCTGTTTATTACCCACTTATGATGCTTCTTAGCAAGAAAAGGAAAGGTTGGATCAGGATGTTCTATCAAGCAGTCAACAGCCAGGGAATCAGTTTCTCAAATGTTGCCCTAGAGCAAGGAGTAGCTATTGCAGGTGCAATCAACTTCATACTCCCTCTCCTCCACTAATATTCTAGCAATACTTCCAACTAGAAATAGTGAAGTAGAAGCTGCATCTCTTTTCAAATTCACATGAGGAA
Source organism: Bungarus multicinctus (assembly GCA_023653725.1). Classification (NCBI taxonomy): domain Eukaryota; kingdom Metazoa; phylum Chordata; class Lepidosauria; order Squamata; family Elapidae; genus Bungarus; species Bungarus multicinctus. Next base: position 136,583,147 of record CM042838.1, read on the forward strand.
GTTAAGTGATCCTGTAAATTAAGTCATCCTTTATTGTGCGCTGTTTCCCTGAAATAAGGGCAAAGAAGTTATGTGTAACTGTTGAGTTTACTTACAAATGAGTAAATTGATGATAGTAGAAGGAACAACATATCTTGACAGGGCCCCCTGTAAGTGTTTGTGGAAGGGGATTACAGTCAACATCATAAAATGCCATGGCTGTAAAGGGAGTTGCATAGCTCTTTATTTCTTCATCCATTGATTTATTCTAAATTTTTAAGCGAAAGTACTTTTTAAAGGCATAAAACAAAAGGCAGCCACAAATAAAATCAAAATAGCCTTTTGCTTTACTTTTTCCCAAAACAATAGCGAACACTTCAAGAAGAGCTATTTTTGGATCAGGGTTGTGGAAAAGAATGTTTGAATGCAGAGGCAAAGAGGTTGCTTATATAGGCAAGGAAAATCCAGATAGGGACTAGAGCAGGGCTCTCAAAACTCCCAGCCCATGGGCCGGATGTGTCATGTGTTGGCCATGCCCATGCCTGGTTTAGCGAATGGGGAAAAAGTTCTGATACATCACGTGATGCCGCTGTGATGACATGAGTTGGAGACCCCTGGACTAAAGGAATTAAGACTGTTTGATGCCTAAAATATGTACTAGATTGCTCCAGGTTTAGTTGGCAGGAAGCAAATGAAATAAGAATTTTGTGAATGGGAAAGCTGCTACCCAAACCTTTGAAACTTACTACTTCAATGCAGAAGTTGGACATTTGAGTTTGAACATCACTCGGGGTCTGAAGGAGGAAGTCAGCTGAGGGGAGGCAACCCCAATATAAGAGAGGCAGGGGTGGGATTCTGCCAGTTTGGACCGGTTCAGGCGAACCGGATGTTAAAGTTACAGCTGGTTTGCCGAACTGGTATTTCAACCAACCAGCTGGCCCCACCCTTCCCAGGAATCTTCATGTGGCCCATTTTCGATGGAGGTAAGTGCAGGGTCCATGTGGAGGCTCTGGGAGGGAGAAAATGGGTCTTCTGGAAGTCCAGAAATGTGTCTGATACTGGCTTCCGGAGGGCCTCCAGAGCCCGGGGGAGGCCATTTTCACCTTCCCAGAGGCCAGGAGAGGCCTCTGGACCCTTGGGAAGGCAAAAAACAGCCTTCCTGGAAAAACTGGAAGTGGCAAAATGGGCCTGTTTCCAGCTTCCGATGGCCTCCATAGGCCGGGGGAGGATGTTTTTGTCCTCTCAGAGGCCCAGGGAAGACCTCTGGACTCTTAGGAGGGTGAAAACGGCTTCCTCCAGGCTCTGGAAGAAGCTGGAAACAGGAAGCTCCAGTAGGCCATGCCCTCCATGGCCACACCCAGCCAGCAACTGGGCAAGGGAAACAGACCTGTTCAGCAAGTCAGATGTACTGCTTTTTAACAATCCGCTCTTTTACCAATGTTGATCTAATAGCATAAGACCTGTAGAAATTATGAAATGAATCATCAAATCCTTCCTTTGAAGGGGGATCATGCCAGCAGTGGGATCATACCTGTTCCACTACCAATTAGGTGTCAATCAGCTGAGAGGATAAAAAAGAAAAAACCAGAGGGCAAGTGAGAGGACCGATCCTGTGCTTTTCTCTTCTTTCTCCTCTCAGCTGATCATTGGAGGCTTTTTTTTACTACCAGTTCGGCTGAACCGGACCGAATCAGTAGCATACCACCACTGCATCATGCTGAATCCATGGCTACAGTAGCTGCTTATATGTTATTGGGAATTTTGTTGCTATTGGTAATCCTGAAATGTTTTTGGTTCCGCTTACATCTGAAATTGGAAACAGCATCCATTAGTGAATGTTTAGTGGCCACAGCTTCTGAACCTGCTGGAAAATCTGAAAAAGAAAAAAAAATCTTGCCTATGTGAAAATCTGAAAAAGAAATTATTTCTCTTAATCATCTTTTTTGGATAGCGCTTCTTCCAACACATTTCCACTGTGTAGCATTAATCTCCTAGGAAAAAAAATGGGGCTATATCACTGCTCTTGAACCACTACAAGTTTTGGTTGCTCCTGTAATGTTATTTCCTTTGAATGGAACTTGTAGAATCATTTAGTATCTTTGCAAACATAGCAGCTTGCTGCTACATCTGCTGCCAACTGACATGTCCAAAAATGCACAGAAGATAATCCCTGCAATTTCCCCGTAGCACAACTGTATGCTGGCTGCAATCCAGCTGTATTATGTGAATGAGCCTGCTAGGCATTTCAGAGAGCAAAGTGCTTATTTCCCTGTGATCTTGCAAGCAGATTTAGAAATGGAAGATTTCTCTGAGGAAACCAACCCACTAACTAGCAACCTCGGTTATGGTGGCCAGGAATAGTAGACAATATGATCCAACATATTTTAAGAGTTCCTGGATGTAAAAGCCCATTAGATAGCATGTATTTAATCCTTCTTTGTGCTAGGTGGCTTTTAATTTTCTCAGTGAATACATGCCATTCACTTTGTGTTTTTCAGGAGAGTGGGAGGTTCGTGGGATTGAAAGAAGCCTGTCCCCAGGTAGCCATAATGCTACTGGTTCTTAAAACAGCTGGAGGCTCTTCACTTACTCTGATAACAACAGTTACATAGAACTACACAGTTCTTTTTTGGGTGGTGCTGACAGCATAGGCATTTGTAATTTCCTCCACTCATATTACCTTTATTTATAGAATTGTGATGGATTTCACCAATCTTTTGTTTATCAGTCTTAACCGGGGACTCTCAGGAGCTAAAGTCTTCAACTTTCACATTAGGTTGTGGTCTCCAAAAGGATAAATAACTTTTTTGAAGTGACAGATAGGGGTGGGATTCTCCTGGTTTGAATCAGTTTGGGTGAACCCCTAACTGTGATGATCTGCTGGCTCTGAACAGGTTCGATCCGACAATCATATGGACCATCGGTTAGATTCAAAAATTTTTTACTACTGGTTCTGTGGGCATGGTGTGGCATGGTTTGATGGGTGTGCTTGGTGGGCGTGGCAGGGGAAGATTACTGCAAAATCCCTATTCCCTCCCCACCCTACTAACCTGCTTTCCAGCTCCGTTCTCCTGTGCAGAGCAACAAAAGAAGACCCAGCCAATCAGCTGGGACTCAGGAGGCAAAGACTAGGTGGGGGTGGGGCCAGTCAGAGGTGGTCTTTGCCAGTTCTCTGAACTACTCAAAATTTCTGCTTGCTTATTGGTTCTCCAGAACTGGTAAGAACCTGCTGAATACCACCTCTGATGTGGGCCCACTGCCTGCCTGCCCCTGCGCTGTACTCACCTATATCTGCTCAGCTGATTTGTGTGGCAGAGTGGATTGCCATGCCTCAGCTGTGTTACTTCCCTAAAGTAACATTGAAGGTAATGTTAATTGCAATAGCGAACTGGTTGTTACACTGGGAGAATCCCACCCCTGGTGAGAGAACTATTTGGTATGTTGAGAATCATAACAACTCAAAAAGTAACTCTCATCCTGTCCACCAAGGGAGCTGGTGAGACAATGGAGAAGCTCCCCAGAGCTGTCATGTTTTGAGGATGTTCACAACATGCTCTTGTAGTTTCATTAAAAGGACATCTATTAGAGAGTGTCAAAAAAAAAAAAAAGACAAGTAAGCTGCAACTTTACAATCAAAGCTCTGCTACTTTTTAACGTGTAACACATTTGGAAAAAATGTGGGACCTTCACTCATGGGGGATTGCCATTTTGACTCTGTTAACACCCCTGGCTTATGGAAGAGCCAGCTAATCCATCTTCTTACAGCAGAGGCCTCCAAACTTGGCAACTTTAAGACTTGTAGACTTCAACTCCCAGAAGTCTCCAGCCATCTATCCTGGGAGTTGAAGTCCACAAGTCTTAAAGTTGCCAAGTTTGGGTACCCCTCAGAGGTGATATTCAGCAGGTTCTGACCAGTTCTGGAGAACCAGTAGTGGAAATTTTGAGTAGTTCAGAGAACCGGCAAACATCACCTCTGACTGGAAATTTTACAGTATCCTTCCCCTGTCATGCCCACTAAGCCACACCCACAGAACCGGTAGTAAAAAAAATTTGAATCCCACCACTGATACCCCTGTCTTACAGTAACTGAAATCACTAATATGATATGCCTAGGATTGCCTTGCAGCCACTATTTCTCCTATAGAACATTAGTCCACCTCCAACCATTTTGAAAGAATTCTTGAGCTTCAGCTGAGTTCTATAGTTGAAACACCTGCCCTCTAAATCAGCCAGATCACTATTTGGCTTGTTATACAGATGTTGTTGAATGTCTGTATAAAAAGAAGAGGCAGCTTGCTTGTTGTCTTGGGATTCTAAATTTAGCAGATGATAGACAGGCATCTTTTTTAATTCTAATGGTAAAAAGATAAAGCCAAATGTGAAATAAAATGCCTCACTTTTGATATAGAAAAGAACAATAGGACTAATAAATCTCTTGGTAATGAGATGCAGTACAAATTTGGACTATGAAGCTAACCAGGGTGGTTAATGTGTGTGTGTGTGTGTGTGTGTATTTGGATATACACTTTCTCTTGAGAGCAGGCAACATTATTTCATTTTTAATGTGGGCCAATGCTCATAGTAAAAATATGACAATAAAAAGTTCTCTCTCTCCCTCCCCCCTCCTATTATCCTGTCTATCTGTCTCTGTCTCTCTCTCATCTCTCATCTCTCTATCACCTATCTCTGTCTATCTGTCTGTCTATCATCTATCATCTATCTATCATCTATCTATATCATCTTTCTATCACCTGTCTGTCTGTCTGTCTGTCTGTCTATCTAACAATCATCTATCACCTATCTGCCTGCCTGCCTGCCTACCTACCTACCTACCTATCTGTCTATCATCACTGCCCAAGCACCCCTGTATGATCATGTCATTCCCCAAAGTCCTCAAGAGCTTTTCTTGACATTTCTTAAACTGAAATAATAATAAATCATTGGTTTCTCTCTGTTGGCTGAATTGATGGCTGAAAGGGGGATTCTTCAGTTTTCCTGAGGTGAGGTATATAGTCTATCACATCCTTGGCAGCTAGATCATGCATTAGGGACAAGTAAACTGGCCAGATTTCACCTTGAGCATCTCTGCAAGATGTGATACAAAAAGCTTAATGGAGATTGTATAGTTTTTCTTGCCATCTGTTCCCAGGAAGTCTTAGCTTCCCCTTCAAGGACAAGTTCTAGTCTATAAAGTTTGAATATAAAGTAAAATCTCCACATCTATGACTTTAGTTTAAACAGGGATATTTTAGAGAAATAATCCCTGAAAAAAATCTGCTTTGTTACCCATATTTACTTTTCCACATAATCACCACTATTTGAAATAGTGTTTAGTATCAACTCCACATTGTAAATTAGTTTGGAGCCTTCCTGTTGTTACTCTTAACAAGTGTCCAAATAGTTCAGAAGAAAAAACTATGTTAGACTCTCATAACGTTGCTGTTCCTTGCATTTCTGCAAAACCTAACACTTAGCTTGGGATGACTGGCAAGTGTTATAAACTAGTTACAAGTCCATAAACCTGTTTATAAAATTATATACAGTTAGTCATGACTCATGTTTGTGTGTGTGTGTATTTCTTTCATTTAAATTATTTATTGTATTTGTTTCCTCTTTTCTCTGGGACTTCACAGATCCCCCAACCACCCTGCAAGATTAATTGGACAGAGAGAATGACTTGTCTTAAGTCCCTCAGTGAACAACATGGCTAAGTTGAAGTTCAGCCTGGCTTTCTCTTGTCTGAGTCTAGAGCACAGGTGTCAAACTCAATCACATCACACGACATATCAACAATGGTTTTTTTGGCTTTGCGGAGCCACGGTGGGCGTGGTCTTGCATGACGCACCCGGCTTGCAGGCCACCAGTTTAACAGGCCTAGTCTAGAGCCTCAGATACTGGTACCAAGTTGATCTTAATTGATCTCAAAAAGCTAAGTGTTGGTTTGCATTTAGATGGAAGATTACCAGGTCGTCCAGAACAATAGGGATTTTTTGAGCAAGAAATCAGAAAACACCCATAAAAAAGGCAGTGGCAATCTGCTCTCTTGCCAAGAAAGCAGTGGCAAGTTCCAGAGTCAGTAAGAAACAATCTCAACTTGAAAAAGATGTTTCCTTGTATTTTGTGAGTATAAGAAGGTTAATTTATGAAGTGCCTTATATAGAGAAATCTTGAGAGTAAAAAAAATTACAGAGTTGGAAAGTAAGCTGTGAGATAATCTTGTCAAAATCACAATATCACCATTTAATTATGATCATCAAAATGTGATAAATATATATACAAAAATGTCACTATTAGAATTTGATTCAGAGGTTATGGGAATTTGTCCTGAATCCCTCTCCAAAATGGTGTGCTGAACAGAAAGGTTATCCTTTTTCTCCTGCTGATGAATATCTGATTTTGCCACCAAAGCTGATTATTTGATGGCTCACCTCCCTGTTTTTGGAAGGGGAGACTAGGAAGACCCAGGTTGATTTTTGGATGATTCTGCACCAATGGAGAAGAGGCAGTCTGGATAACTGTGGAAGGTCTGGTCTGTTGCCACCTTTTCCCTTTAACTGCTCATTTTTCTTAATCTCGCCTGAGTTTTAATTGTACTTTTTGAAGCTTTACTATCTCTTGATTTATGACTAGCTGACTTTTCACCTATTTTATAACCTCTTGCTGGACTTTTACATCTTTTTTTCCTGTTTGTCCACTATTGATATTATATTCCAAACTACTCTTTAGCCATTAGCTATACATAGATAAAGGTTCCCTTCGCACATACGTGCTAGTCATTCCTGACTCTAGGGAGCGGTGCTGTCCGAAGACATCTCCGTGGTCATGTGGCTGGCATGACTAAATACCGAAGGTGCACGGAATGCTGTGACCTTCCCACCACAGTGGTCCCTATTTTTCTACTTGCATTTTTACATGCTTTCGAACTGCTAAGTTGGCAGAAGCTGGGACAAGTAACAGGAGCTCACTCCCTTATGCGGTGTTAGGGATTTGAACTGCTGAACTGCCAACCTTTCTGATCGACAAGCTCAGTGTCTTAGCCCCTGAGCCACTGCTTCCCCTTTAGCTATACATACATATAAATATACCATCATCATCATTACCACCACCACTACCATCACCACCACCACCACCATCTTCAATTTAGCCATTGTCTATCCACTGCAGGATGAAGGCCCCTTCTGCATGTTTCCAACCAAGAAGGTCCTGAGCTTTATTTTGCCAATTGGACCCATAATACTTACTGATGTCATCAATCCATCTTGTTTTAGATCTCTTTTGTGGATGCTTTTTGTCAAGTGAAATCCATTCTATGACTGCCTTGGTCCACTGCCATCAGTTCTTCTTGCTATGCCATTTCCATTGCAATTCTTGATGACATTGTATACTTTCATTTGTTCTCCATTCCATGTGCAGGTCTTTCTATCTTCTATCTGAAGCAAGTATCTTTCCATGGATCTTTGTGCCACTCATACCTTTTGCAACAATTGTGAGGTTAGTGTCCATGTTTCTCTGGCATATATAAGAGTAGGTAGCACACACTACCTACTATACAGTGAATATTATTGGACATATTTACATAGGATTATACTACAAATTTTGCTCTTTTATTAGGTTATTTTTTTTAAAAAGAGCATTGATATTGATCTCTCAATTTTTGATAGGAAAATTCCTTCCTCCCTCCCTCTCTCCCTCCCTCCCTCCCTCCCTCCTTCCTTCCTTCCTTCTTTCCACCCTGGAATAGATGTGATAATTATATCCCATAAATGTATTATATTCAAAGTTTGAGTTTTTCTTAACAGTTAAGAGTTTAATACATTAGGGCTGTTTTATTTGTTAAATAAGGATAAAATATTTAGATTAGGCAGAACATTTTGTTTACTTTTTACTGTGATTTATGATTCATATTATATTGGCTATTTTGTTAATTATTAAATACTGGATTTTAATAATGTTAGGGAGTCTTAAAATGCAGCAATGCACTAATTTAATAGTACTTCATTTTATAATTGATGATATAGCTTGCTAATCTTTCTTAATTTGTTTCTACTTGCTTTTCTTGATATTTTTTAAATAACTACTAAAATAAAATAATCAAGTAAATAAATATATCCGTGGATCTTACAAAGTCCAGGCATTTGGGATTATGCCTCCTGGGACATTGTTTATTTACTCAATCTGAATAAATAATACTTCTCCTTCCTATCATGATGCCACACTAATCTGTCAATAAAAATAAACTTCCCAGATGTTACTAAGCATCAGAATTACAACAGCTGCTATTTTAGAAAACATTCCTAGTCCACAAAGTTGTCTGAAGAGTTGCTACAACTGTTGGAAAATATCTACACTATAAAGTGTAGCACATATCTAAACTATAAAGTTCTTCAGTAGTCAAAGCCCCAGAAAATATTTTTTAAAAATGTTTGTGTCACTGTTCTAGGAAAATGGAAGTCAAAGTCAAAGCAAACTTTGAGGGAAATTCCCACTTTTCCACATCAGCACAAGTTGCCTGAGAAGTGGCAGCCTGGTGGGCCCAAGCACCACTACATGCATAAGTGCACAATTGTGCCTACCGTCCCTGTCCTATTATCTCCATTTATTCATACCTATTTCCTGTATCTCATGCTTATACTTATACCTATTATCTTGTAAGTGATTGACAAATCAAATCAATAAATAAAATAAATACAATTTTGAGTGCCGCTGCTTGTGAGCTGAAAACAAAAGACTTCTCTTTAAGACGGGTTGTTAGGAAATCATTGGCACTGCTCAATTAAAGGATATTTTCTCAGCAGCCACACTTCCTGTTAAACATAGTGAGAAGAAAACAAAAACCCAGAACCAGCAATTGAAAAGTTCTACCCTAAAGCCATCAAAGTATAACACACTGAATTACAATTCAACCAACCATAAAATAATCTAGCCTATCATGTGAATCCAGTCAGTTTGGTTCATGCCAAGCCATAAACTCAGTTAATCCCCATGTCAAAGTTCTGTTAACTAGGCAAGAATGCAATGCTTAGAATGCAAATACAGTCGAACCCTTCTCTTCTTTGCCCTTTTGAACATGGAATTAATAACATTGGCTTATTAACTTCCAACTGTTGCAAGGAGGACTGAAAGATTTTGGCTATACTTTGAACCATACTGTGACATTTATGGGACATGCAAGAGAAGTGAATTTTTTCCCCTTCCTCCTATAGAGGAGCAAGCTACTTTCACAACAGGTTCTGTACATCATTCAAGCACATAACTTTCCTGAACAGAATCCGCATAGAGCTTCCCTTCCAGGGATGGGATCCGACCAGTATAACTACCAGTTTTGTTGCTCTGCGTTGCATGTGTGCGAGTCGCACAAGTCGCACGAGTGCAATTTATGACCTGCTGAGCTGCCTGGACAACTGAGCACCCTGCATGCAAGTGCGCAGTGGTTGAAAAAGCACTTTTTTCTTCTTTTTCAACTGCAGCTGTGTTGCGCAAAGCAGCTGCGGTTGAAAACGCAGGAAATAAAGCTCAGGTAAGAGCCTGAGCGGGCAGGTGGGCCAAAACAGCAGCAAACATAGAACCGGTTCTATGTATGCTCTCTGTTTGCTGCTTTTCATAGCAACCGGTTCTACAGAAGTGGACAGAACTGGTAGAATCCCACCCCTGTTCCCTTCCTAGTTCTGTGTGATGGTGAAAGACAGGGGTATCAATCTTATGTCATTGTGGTAGCATCACGAGACATATCATGACTTCCCCCCTTTGCTAAAGCGGGCGTGAGCATGGCCAGCACGTGACACATCTGGCCCACGGGCCACGAGTTTGACAGCCCTGATGAAAGAGGTGGAATTGAATGTAAAGTTGGGTTCATGTAGAATAGGTTTCCCCAAAATGGTCAATCTCAATTCCCAAGAGGTTATAGCCAATGGTTGCTGTTGCTGTTATTATTTGTAATACTATCAGTTACAGTAGCATTTATTAAATTATCTCCATGTAATAAATGCTTGGGGATTGTTGAATAATCTGGAACTTCATGAAAGGGTCAGTGAGCAGAAGGTTTGGAGGGGCCCTGATGTAAAACTTGCCCAAGAGACTTCAGTGAAAATCCCATTTCCACATCTATTTTTTAAAAAATATGCCCTCTATTATAATACATCAGTGTTAAATACAATTGCATACAGTTATACAGAATCTGATAATAGCCAAACTGACCTTAGAAAATATTGTAATTCCCTATAAAAGAGCAGAAACTTGAATCTTCATAGTTCTTTTTTGACTATTTATGCAGTGATAAGGCTTTTCCATTTCTCATAGAAGTTTTTTTTCTTATGTTCCTCTTTATAAATGTAATATATTTAGAAACCTTCAAACTTCTCTTTCTTCCCACATTTTTCAGGATCTCCTAATTGCAAATCCATTCCTTCCCAGGCTAGGTCAAAGGAAAACATTAAAAAAAAATGTTGCAAAACAGGCTCCAATTTTAAAACCGCTCCCACTGATAAAAGTTATGTTAGATAAGCCTGTATGTTGCTTGGTACCTCATGGAAATTACAATTATAAAGGGAAAAATGTAATAAAAGTAGGAAAATTTAAATAGTGGGGGAAAGTTGAGGGAGATGCTTGTGCCAGGCATGTGAACTAAATACCACGGTTCCCAAGGGAAGGAGATGTTTGGCCAACTGTAGGGGACAGAGAGAATGACCTTGAAGGACTGGAAGAAGAGCTGCTTCTAAGACAACAGTCAGATAAAAGTAATCTCAACCATGCCAAGAAAATAACATGCATAAGCATCTTTGGCAAGCCCTTCCCTAGTTCACATGAAGATGAGGGAGATGAGGGAAAAACTTACAAGATTCTGTTCCTATAGTTTTACAGTAAAAACAATAACTATTTGACATTGGTTTGCCTTGAAGGGCTGACAACCATAGACTTCACCAGGCTTTTGGATATCCATCAGGCCTGTATGATCTTGGAGGCCTTTCTCACTGTTACAGACAGTTGTGACTTCTGCAGCTTACTGGAATATCAGTAGCCACCATTTAGCTTATGTTCATTCTTTCTCCTTTGGAGAAAGGAAAAGTACAAATGAAACAAGACCAATCTTTCTCCATGCAGGAGACAGAAAGTATTGCTGACCAGATGACATCAGGTTTTAGGGCACATGCCCGAGAGTGGAGGTTCCCTTCTTACAACTCTGCCCCAAATATGCAAACTGTGGGGTGAGACAGAAACCTAGTCCTTAACCTAGTCCTTAAGCATATTTTTTTCTCTGTATCTGCACTTCAAGGATAAACACTAATTTAGATTGCCTGTTATGAAAATCATTGTTCAAGTATGGAGCATTCAGCCAAAATGGCATTTCTTTCACGGAAGAGAGAAATATCAAGAGGCTCGGATAGCACTTTGGGGATAAAGGAACAAATGGATAGATGGATACCACACGTGTTTTAATACTGCCCAATTCAATTTCCAATTACTTATAACAATATCTTGAGGGGAGGAAGAAAATTCAATAGGTCAATGGAAAACAAATCCATTCAATGGCAGTGGAATCAGAGGTGGTATTCAGCAGGTTCTGACCAGTTCTAGAGAACCAGTAATGAAAATTTTGAGTAGTTCAGAGAACCAGCAAATACCACCTCTGATTGGCCCCGCCCCCATCTATTCTCTGTCTCCCAAGTCCCAGTTGATCAGATGTACCTTCTTTTGTTGCCCTGCACAGGAGAACGGAGCTGGGGGGAGAAGTCAGTGGGATGGGGTGGGAATGGAGAATTTGCAGCATCCTTCTCCTACAATGCCCACCAAGCCATGCCCACAGAACTGGTAGTAAAAAAAATTGAATCCCACCACTGAGGAATGCTAACAATTCTGGGAATGTGGAAAAAAGAGAAAACCCAGAAGGAGGGAATTAATAGAATGTTCTAGACGCGGACAAGGCTACAACCTGTATCAGGAGTTTCCATATTGCAATATGTTGCTATAGGTCTTTTTGAGTCTCCAAGAAGTTGGCAGATTGAAACCATTTTCTGCTTTCTATTCTTTTTACTCTCCTTCAGTTATTTTCTAAGGAGGAGTATTAATGTCTTTTAAAAAATATTTCAAATAGTTTACATTTCCTGTAGTTGCTAAGAAAACGATAACAAGCAACAGATTCTGGTAAATGGAGCTGATTGTGACAGGCATGAGAAGTTTCCAGCTTGCCACTAAGTCTTCAGACCGATGTATATGAAGATCTTCTATGAATATCCATTGGGATTAGTTCAATTCTGAAGAATTGTACCCATACATTGTATTGGATTTAGAGATGCCTTGAGATTCTTTCTATACCAGCAAATCTCATTTTCTTATCTTCAGAATGACATATCTTGACTCTTAAACAGGGATTTCCTATCTTATATATATATTTTACCACTCTCTGTGTATATTTTCAAAGAATTTCTGACACTGGATAAAATTAGATTAAAATGTTTAATTAAAGTTCTGATAATTTAAGATTGAGTAACCACTGCCAACAAGATCTTTAAAGTGATGGGAAACATTTATAGTATGAGCTTTGAATAAAAAGCCTTGGTGCAAGTCAACTTCTATCCAGCAGAGGTCAGTAATTCCTGCGCTTCAGCACTTTTGGTATTAAACCAAAATTAAGGCACCAAGAGAGCAAAATTTATATTATTATCAAATAATCAGTTGAAGAGCACAGAATATTGCACTGGACCATCCTGCCTGCAATATTCCAAATGCAAAGCCAGTTACTCTGAGCTTGAAAATAAATCCTGAGAGCAGACATGCTAAAAGAAAAAAACATAATTTAAAGTCACAGTGAATTATTCAGTATTAAAATGAAGAATGGATGCCCTGTTGCAGTACACTTCGTATAAAGTCTTAGGGAACAGAGCAAGGAACTCAAATGTAGACTATAGAATAGGAAGTATCTTGCTTGAGAATTGCACTTCTGAGTCAGAACTGAATGAGTCAGCAATTCAACCTGGCAGCGAAAGAGGGAAACTTAGTTATTTGGCTGCATCCCTTTCATAGCACAGGAAGTTATTATACCCACTCTATTCCCTAGTATACTGACTGGGGAAGTTGGGAGTTGAAGTCCACACACTTTGCAGTTGCTGAGGTTGGGAAACAACGACCTTGGTTCATGGACTTTATACTTGAAAAGAATCCAGGCAAGCTGGAAGAGACATAAAGTGAGGCAATGAAGCTAATTTGGGGACTGGAAATTTATTCCTTCAAGAGGAGGCTGAATATGCTAAGAAGGTAGTCCTCGACTTTCAACCACAATTGAGTCCAGAATTTCTATAACTAAGTAACACATTTATTAAGTGAGTTTTGCCCCATTTTACGACCTTTCTTGCCACCGTTAAGTGAATCATTGCAGTTGTTAAGTTAGTAACACAGTTGTTAAGTGGAACCTGGTTTTCCCGCTGACTTTGCTTGTCAGAAGGTCGCAAAAAGTGATGACATGATCGCGGGACACTGCAACCGTCATAAATATGAGACAGTTGCCAAGGGTCTGAATTTTGATCACGTGTCCATGGGGATGCTACAGTGGTCATAAGTGTGAAAAACGGTTATAAATCACTTTTTTTAGTGCTGCTGTAACTTCGAACAATCACGAAATGTACTGTTGTAAGTCGAGGACTACCTGAATAGTTCAAATACCTGAAGGAACCTCACACAATAGAAGACCATGATTGGACCCTATTGTTGAAGAAGGCAGGATTTGGAATAACGTGTCTTAAGTTATAGGAAAACTGATTTTGGCTGAATATTAGGAATGCTTTCTAGCAATAAAATGGTTTGACTGCAAGGTCAGTTGTCAAGGGGTGTTATGTGATCGGCTTTCCATTATTGAACGTGGCTAGACATGGATCTTTCCATTTGGATTTCTGCATTGATCAAGGATTTGATCTAGTACAGATTTCAATGTCCTGCACTAATCCCATTATTGTATTAATACGTACTTTATGGCATTCAGTCACAGACATCTGCGGATGAAGGACAAAGCTAAAGCAGGTGTTGTGATGAAAACTCCATTCCTTATGTATTTATGTGCTATATAATGTCACAAAAGAGCAGTTTGGTGGAATGGTCAAGGCAGTGGGCTAGAATCCAAGAGACCATCATTTCTGGTCTTGTCTTAGAGCCGTGGTGGTGCAGTGGTTAGAAATGCAGCATTGCTGGTTAACTCTGCTCACATTGCCAGGAGTTTGATTCCTTCATTCCTGACTGGCTCAATGTTGACTCAGCCTTCCATCTTTCCAAGATCAGTAAAATGAGGACCCAGATTGTTGGGGGCAATATGCTGACTCTGTAAACCACTTAGAGTAAAGTCTAAGTGCTATTGCTATTGGTTCGGTACATAGCTTGCTGGGTGACCTTGGGCCAGTCATTTTCTCTCAGTTCAGGGAAGGAAACAATGGAAAAACACTTTTGAAATCTTGCCAACAAAAACGCAGGGACTTACCCAGTCGGTAACTAGGAGTCAACATTACTCAGAGGCGCACACACGCTCACCAAAGTGTGTCACAACTATAAAATGGTGGAACTTGTGTTATGATGTTGCACCACATATTGTTATGATGCCACTGAGGTTAGGAATGGATGCCTTTATGTATGGTTCCCACTGTCACCTTACGGTTCAGGCTGCAATCTGGCAATAAGTTCTATTGAATTCAGTACAATGTGGAAATATGAAGTTGCATTTCTGGTCTTGGAACTCAGTCAAGCTCTTAGGGGCCTCCTGGTCTACGGATATTAATGCTAGTAAAATCAGCTGAAAAACCTGGTGGCAATTATTAGATTTATAGGGATGTTTCTGGGCAGATGTTTCTACTGCAGGTCTCTACTTACAACCACAATTGGGACCAGAATTTCTGTTGTTAAGCAAGGCAGATGATAAGTGAGTCATGCTCAGTTTTATGGCTCAAAGTGGTTAAGTGAATCACTGCAGTTGTTAAATGAATCACAGAGTCATTAAGCAAATCTGGTATTTTCCCTTGACTTTGCTTGTTGGAAGCTGGCTGGGAAGGTTGCAAAGGACAGTCACATGACCCCAGGATGCTGCAACCATTGTAAATACATGCCAGCTGCCTGATCAGCTGTGACTGTTCTGACATAGCTCCCCAAACAAGACAAACCCGCTGAAGTTAACTCAAAGATCCCTCTATTAGGAACGCCAGCAGCCCCAGCAAAAAGTTTCTCTCTCACCGCAGGCTAACAAGTCCAGCTGGCCAGGAGATGAATAGTTGTCTGCCACATCTATTCATCTCCTCCCTGTGCCTTTTATCCCCAGAGCTAGGGTGGGGCTTTGCTAGCAGCCAGTGGCTCTTCCTTCCCAAGGATTGGCCCATGGATTTCCACTGCTCTCCTCTCCTCTGCCTTCTCTACATCCATGTGTCAGGCACTGGATCCAGCTGTTCTCTTCCTCATCAGCCACCTCCAGATCTGAGGGCTGTTGACTCTCTGGATGCTGTTGAGGACTGATGGACGGCCCAGGCTCTGGCCCCCTCTCTCTTCCTCCTTCCCTCTCTCTCTCTCCCTCCCTCCCTCCCTCCTCCTCCCTCCCTCCCTCCCTCTCTCTCCCTCTCTCCCTCTCTCTCTCCCTCCCTCCCTCCCTCTCCTTCCCTTCTCCCTCTCTCTCTCTCCCTCCCTCCTCCCTCCCTTCCTCTCTCCCTCTCCCTCCCTCTCTCTCTCCCTCCCTCTCCCTCCCTCTCTCCCTCCTTCTCCCTCCCTCCCCCTCCCTCTCCCTCCCTCCCTCCCCTTCTCTCTCCCTCCTCCTCCCCCCCCCTCTCTCTCTATCAGCTCCACTCCCTCTTCCCCCTCAGAGCTCTCATGTTGCCTTAATGCTGACCCTGATTGCCATGCCTCCTCCTCCTCTGATTCAACTGCTGGAGGGGCTGGTGGCCAATAGGCCACAACAATGAGTATGATGATGTTACAATGGTTGTATACCGCAAAGACTGATTGTAAGTCATTTTTTTTCAGTTCACTGAAACTTCCATCACTAAACAAATTATCGTAAGCCAAAGACTACCTATATGAGATTCACACGATTGATTTATACGACTTTTTATCTGAGAAGGAACTGAATTCGATAAAGACCTTGCTGGAGACCTAAGCACAATCTTACAGTATAAGTAACCTTCGCTACAGCCTCTTCTCTTTCTCCTTACTTATTTATCCCTGAATCATTTATTAGTCATGTACATATTATACAGTAGGCCTTTATTTTATAATACCTTCATTCCAGAGATCCGATTACTTTCTATAACCAGAGTGTGCTTATCTATTAGTAAAGCGGTTCAGAGCAGAAGTGAACTACTTTGGTCATGAAGGCACTGCATGGTGAGACAATAGCTGTGTGTTTCACAGTTGAAGCAATTAACACACATGGCAATTTAGAAGCCTCCCCCAAAGACTATTTAGTTCAAGGTCAATATTACTTCCCTGCATCACCACCTGCGCTATCTAATGTGCTGTATCAAAGGAGGCTCACAAATGAAACATGAAATTAAGATGGCCGCTTCTCCCAATGATTTCCATTGGTTTTCACAATTCTCCTGATGGGTTTCACCTGACTTAGCAAAGCTTTCCTAGCTGTTTTCTGAAATGAAGAAGTAATCCAAGCAACTGGTGATAGCAACGTACAAGCAGCCTGCTGCTTTTCTTAATAGGGGTCAAGCTGAATGATTGCAAAGTCTCTAGCTTTTACTATTGTTCAGTGGGAAACAGCTGAAGGATACCTGCAAACTCCTTTTAACTTCTGTTGCCATTTCCTTTCTCAAGACTGATATTGTCCCAAAGCTCAGAAATTGACCCTGGAGCAATACAAGAGAAGAGGATAACATTTCTGAATCACCAGAAGAGCAAGAGAAGAACATCTCTCATTGAGTGGAAAGCAAGCACCTTCCTGTTTTGTTCAATCTGCAAGCAGGTCAGTGCTTGCCTTGGTCCTTTGACAAAGCATTTGAATGCTACTTTAGATTGTGTTCCTCCATGGTGGTACTTGGGATGTCTTTCAGTTCATATTGGCGAGGAGAAAATAAGAATTGTAATCCAATACATCCAAGAGCACCAGATTGAGAAGATCTGTTTTAGATCAACCTACCCCAAGTTATTTTGGGTGTGGTTGATAAATTTTATTTTGCAGTGTGTTTAATACATTTTAAGCACATAGTTAAGACATGTTTGTTTCTCACACCATCAGCATATTAATGAATTGTATTGCTTGGAATTTTCATCTGATTAAATGCCTGCCTTTTCTCCTCATTGAGGACATTTATATCCCACCCTTCCTTCAAAGAGCTCAAAATGGCTCCCACAAATAATCTTCCCGTTTAATTTAATATAGTTATAAGAATATCTTATAAGAATATGTTAAGTAATCTGATGGCACCTGGCAAAGGATACCAGGTTTGTGGATAGAAATTTGAGACCTGAATCGTGACTGATAATATGCATCCCTACTTCTCTGCAATCCCCAAATTTGAATAACCACACAATACTATAAATACTTCCTGTGTGTGTGGCTGCTGCAACTCCCTTTAACTGGGCCACTGTGGTATTTCAACAGTTTTCCTCCTGTGCTTATTGTAGCAAAGCTGTAAATGATGCCATTGAGATGATGTTTGGGTTGAGTGAATTGAGTCACAGCTCATTCACACATGCTTATGATTTAATTATAAACCAGCCCTTGTGGTAGTGACCACCATCACACCTTCTGACTGGAAGTCCTTACTTACAGTATGTATCACATTCTGCAAGTTAGCTTTGGAACCTGGCTTCCAACCAGATTTTTAGTATCCTTTCCCAAGGTAGCTTTAGATAAATCTTGATTGATTGATTGATTGATTGAAATCTGCGCATTTCACAATGTTAATGTTGGGTGGCATGCAAGGATTAAAATACAGTACAAAATCCAAGCATTCACTCCACTCCTAGAGAAACACATAACCATAACAGATTTCTGTTTTCACAGGTGCCAAGGAAAAGTGCTGGATGAGTGCCTGCTTCTCTAAGCCCTTATTATTGCATGATTTTCACTCATGTACTCTTTGATTCTCCAAAGCCCCATCAACTTGTGCAGCTCAGGTTGTTTTTCCATTTCTAATTTGCGCTGCTTATTTACTGAGCCACAAAAGTATAGGAGCTGGAGAAATACCAAGAAGTGTACAGTACAGTATCTCTGCTTAGGATCAGGATTAGCTTGTAAGCTTTATTGTAAATCAGTGCCCTCCCCAACCTTTTGGCCCCCAGGGACCGGTTCTATGGAGAAAGGTTTTCCTTGGACTGGAGAGGGCGTGGTTTTGCATGCTGCCTGCATCCCTGGATGGGCCTTTGCTTATTTGCACAGCCCGATTCCTGGCATGCTGCAACCTGGCATGTTGGTCCAGGGACCAGGGTTGAGGACCCCTGCTCTATATGAAACATCTTGCGATTCTGGGCAGCTTACAAAAAAAGTTTAAAAATGCTAGAAAACAGTTAAAATTAGAAAAAAAAAAAAACAAATAGAGAAGTTAAAAGTTAAAAGTCAAGATGATGGGAGTCCTGGGGGTGAGAATCTTCTGTCAACCATTCTGAATGGAGCAGACCCAGTGGTGGGATTCAGCTGGTTCACACCGGTTCAGGCAAAACGGTTGTTAAGTTACCCACCCACCCCCTGCTATCAAAGTGGATCCTGGGCATTGCGCTGCAATGGAGAAACGGGTAATGGAGTGATTGGCGCGGTTTGCCCAGAATCAGGTTGGCCATAGCAGGAGGCTCATTCTGCATGTGCGGCAGAGCTGGAGGATGGGTATGGGCCACGCCTCCTGATCTTGGGTGAACAGGTTGTTAAATTATTTAAAACCCACCACTGAGCAGGCCCCTGTTTGGCCCAGGCCAAACAGCAGAGCCACATTTTTAAGCTCCTCTGGAAAGCCAGGAATGTGGGGGCAGACCTCAACTCCCAAGAGAGAATAGTCCAGAGGGCAGAGGCCACAATAGAAAAGGCTCTTCTGGACCCCACCAGCTGAAATTCTTTGGCTGAGAATCTGAAGTAAGTCCCTGAAACAAGTGGGGTGGGTTACTCCCACCAGAGCAAGATGGTTCCTCAGATATCCTGGACCAGGCCATAAAAAGTTTTAAAGGCAATGACCAACACCTTGAGTAAGACCTGAAAGCAATCTGGCAGCCATTGCAGCTCACATAACAGCAGTGTTACATGTGCCACCTGAGAGGCCTCCGGAACTGTCTGCGTTGCTGTGTTATGTACCAGTTGTAGCTTCCAAGCACTCTTCAAAGTTTCCCCATGTCGAGTGCATTGCAGTAATCCAACAAAGAGATGAATAGGGAATGAATGATGGTGTACACGTATTACGATTCAGGAAAGGAAACTACTGGTGTGTAACACAAAGTTGTGAGAAGTTGTTAGCCATGATTGCCATCTGTTCTTTGAGCAGTGTCCGGGGTAATGCAAATCCACCCAGAACTAAGGATGATAAACCCCCAGATTCCAAAGCCCCTTGAACCCACAGCGTTTTATTACATTTAAGATACAATCTTCCTTTCGCTTTCATTAGTTTACTTATCGCATAATATCTAGCCTTCTTTTTTAAAAAAAATAAGGATCCAACCTTTTTCATTGTTTTTGCTTTTCAGCCTGCAAATGCCAGCAGCATTCCATGCAGAAATGTTGCAACCAGAGCATTTCCTAAATGATAATGTGTTGGGACTACAATGGAGTCAGCACCTGGCATCATTGGGCAGCTACAGTATCCCCAAACCTTTGGTTACACCCTAATGCTAATTCTAACCCTAAATTCCTGTCCAATTATCAATTCTAGATCTTCAGATACCCTGCTTTTCCATTGCCCATAATGTCTATAGAGATTCTCAGTCATCCAGGTCATGGTTGTCCCAAAGGTGCTTTTTTTCAAGAGGCAAATGGATTTTGTTTTTCCTTGAAGACATCTTGCTTCTCATCCAAGAAGCTTCCCCAATTCTGACAGAATGGTGGGGAATGGAAGGATTTATATTGCTTGCAGTCATCTGATCATTAGCACTCTTTCTCAGAATTCAGAAAGAGTTCTGAGAAACTCATAGCCTCCTGGTTTTTAGCTAGGTGCCTTAACTACTAAACCAAAGTAGTGATCCTTGATGTTAACTGTATTGGGGTATAGACTTTCAATAGAGCCCAATTTGTCAAAATTTGCAATTTGGAGCCTTTATGGGAAACAAATACTTTGTCTTCTGAGAATAAATTCAATTCTCTGCTCCACATTAGCTTCATAGCACTTGTAATGAAAAAGCCGCAACGAAACAATATTTTATCTGATTACTAAAGCACTTTTTGGGAGAAAACCAATTCAGGTTACCTGTTTACCGCCAGATTTGGAGCTCATGGATGCACAGAGCATTCCCTGAAGTGCAGGCACTGATCAAGAGAAGCATGCTTGCTAGGGCATTGATCAAGACAAGTATACTAGCTAAGTTGTTGATTTGCCAGAGATGAAAGATACTTGGTGTGTTTGGGTGTATGTGTGTGCATATGAAAGAGCAGGGTGTGAGGAGAACTCCCATGTTCATTATTTTTTGCTGAAAATGAGTTACAGCCTTTTTTGTTTTGTTTCATTTGCATTGCTCTTGTGCATTTGACTGCATACGAGTGCTTGGAAATTTAGGAGGTCATGCTTTGCCTGGCAAGCAAGTATGGGAAAACATCTCTCTCTTTGTTTCTGCATGTCAGCTGCTGTTAAAGGACAGTGGAAAGTGAACTAAATGGCACCTTAAATTACCTTCTGGAGGGGAGGAACAGATTCTCTCATTTTTTCCTAGTAGTATTGGAGATACCCCTACCAGAGAGAGCCTTTTCTCATGGAGGTTTAATTAAGCCTCTTTAAAAAGGAGATACCCCATTGCCTTCATTCCTTCCTAGCAGCTGCAGTGTTTGGGATTAATGATTTCTGTTGACTCAGAAGGCATCCTTAATTAATTGGTTAGCCTGTTTTCAAATCTTACATTTTTTAAAATAGAATTGCAGATGGCAAATGCTACCTTGGAGGAGACATTCCCCTATTGTGGGTGGGAGAGAAAAATGGATAATTTCATTTCTGAAATTCAGCTCCCGGTAGCACATATGGCTGTAATCTAAAAAAAAAAAAAAGGTGAATATCTTTTTAAATAGATAAGGACATTATGTAGATCTATTTAATGGCGTAACATTCTTCACATGTTTCTTAGATGAAAATCCCATTTTGTTTAAGGGAGGTATCTCCACATAAGCATGTTCAGGACTGCAGCCTTAATTGATTGACAACCCTAATATTGCTGGCAAACACTTCTTTAAATCTGAGAAAAATACATTATTTAGAGGCCAAAAGAATTGATTTCTATAATTTTGTGGAAGACAGACACCCAGCAAGCGAAAGAATCTTTTTGGACATATGTCATGCCATATAACAGGGGTGTCAAACTCAAGGCCCAGGGGCCAGATCTGGCCTATGTGGTACTTAGATCTGGCCCATGGAGCCACCCTGGAAACAGCAAAGGACCGGGCCGCAGTGCTTCTGCCAGTGAAAACGGGCTCCCGGGCTCCGTTTTCAGCTGCCATGGCCTTCTGCAATCCTCTGCCAGTGAAAAAGAGCTCAAGAGGGCCGATCCATTTTCACTGGCAGAGGGTTGCAGGAGGCTATGGCAGCTGAAAATGGAGCTTGGGAACCTATTTTCATTGGCAGAGCACTCTGGCCACCACAGGAACCCCCGACATGAGTGACACCACCCTGGCCACACTCACCCCATCCCCCCGAGGTCAAACACAACCCTGATGTGGCTCTCAATGAAATTGGTTTTGACACCCCTGCCATGTATGATAAAGTATACTTGCTAAAATCCCCTTTTCCTCATATTTCTTCCAGGACTGTCTACAGAATAGACAGGTTTAACGACTGGCTGCTTAGTGACTGTTCAAAGTTATGACCAACCTGAAAAAAAGATTTACAACTCAGATTCAAATTTCTGATGATCGCCCCCCACTCCAAGGGTTTACATGACCAAACTTTGGGCATTCGGCCATATTTAGGGCTGCTTGCAGTGTCCCACAGTCACATGATTGCATTTTGCAATGGGTTTGCTGAAAAATGCACTTCCTTTTTTGGTAAAATTGTGCTTAGTAAAGTACTGGTTTGTTGTATTCACTTATCAAGTGCTGCATTCGTTTTACAACCACTTTACAAATTGCTGTTGGCTTTACAGTGTCCGCATTTGCTTGACAATTATTGTAAAATACAAAATTTATGATTGACATATAACCATAATGGGTTCACTCCCTTATAGTCGTATGTTGAGGCTTGAGATAAAAAAAAAAGCCAAATGGCAGCTGCAACAGTGTGATTAAAGCTCTGCCTATTGTTTATACCTGTTGCACATACAATATTCTTCCCTGCCCTCTGCACTACATTTCCTGACATATTCAGTTGTGAGAGTGCCTCAAACCTGGCCCCGTTTACCCTTAATTATGTTAAGGGTTTAGATTATTGTGAAAGTCTGTGTGCACCGGATGTGTCTGACGCTTGGCATTTGCCCCAGTCTCCATTAATGTTTGTGTGTGAGAGAGAAAGATGCAGCCACATAACTTCTCTTTCTGTAGCATTTGTTATATCTGAAGTGTCTAGAAGAGATCCAAACATTAAAAGGTACAATATTCAAATGGTACATTATTGCAGACAGTCGGTCTCTCACTCTCCATCTTTTACTAGAGATGTTATTTATTCCACTTGCATTTAACTTCATCACAGTGCTAGTATTTGACATTAACAATAAATCCTGCCTAGCAAATTTTCAGCTTTAGTTAATGCAGTTGAGGTCATCTATTATTGGCAATCTTGTACAAGCATACCAACCAGGACAATAGAACCTGGCATTCTTTATTATACATTTCTCCCCATCTTTGCTGCGTTTTAATGGCAAACGTGAGAAAGACTGAAGAAGCCAATCAGAAAATATGTTTTCCTTTTCTGAATGGTGAACAATTGCAGAGAGAATAGATGCAGGGGGAAAATGCAGGAAGCATAACACAAAAGCCCTCCAGTAGAGGTGATCCTTGGCATTCTGTTATTTAGCCTTCTTCGGTACTTAATTTCTCACTTTCCACTGCTTTTGAATCCCCTCAGTCGGCTTTTTAGCGATGAGATATTTATATGGCCACTCATTCAGGGTGGCAAAAAAGTAAAACCAATTTTATAATACAAACACATACACAAATGAGCCCCCACCTCCATCTCAATAACAGCATAAGAAACACACATGCACCCACACCAAAGCTCCATTAACACGCTGACCCCAGTAACTGTGGGAAAGCTTTGTGGGCCTTCTGGAAAGTGGCATGGTTGGGGGTGTCCGTATCTTGGAGGTGGGGGAGGCTGTTTCGCATGGCAGGCTCCATGACAGAGAAGGCACAGCTTCCTGGGATCACCAAGTGACACCAGTCTTGTCTAGTTGAGTCATATAACCTAAACCCAATAATGTCATTCCACACATTCCCTACTGGCCCACCTCTTGTTGATATATTCCTCGAGTAGCCTTTTCCCCAGGCTCTGCATAATGACTTTGAGAAAAAATACCTTCTGCATGAGCAGGAATGTCATGTCTGACATGAGCTGTAGGGCAGTTCTCCTCACAGTACACACAATGCCCTGATTGTGAGTCCAGAAACCAGGGGTGGGATTCTACCAGTTCACACCTATTTGCTAGAACCAGTTCTTAACATTCTAAGCAGTTTGGAGAACTGGTTGTTAGAAGAAATTACTGGCCTAATCCTGTAAGGAAGGCAGGAAGGAAACATTCTGGTGTTGCTTACAGAAACTGCCTCTCCGTTAACCCTTATTACATTCTTGGCAGGACTAGACTTCCTGTCTCTGGAACTTCTCTGGAGTTTTTCCCCCCTGCTTTACTGGTACTTTGCTTGTGTGGAGTGACCATTTAAAGTTACAATGGCACTGAAAAAAAGTGACTTATGACCATTTTTCACACTTACAACTGTTGCAGCATCCCCACAGTCATGAGAGACCAGGCGAGGAGATGTGTGCCTCGATGTGAGTGATATTGAGTTGGCCACACCCAGCCAATAATATGACCACCAAGCCACGCCCACCAACTTAGCCATGGCCACAGAACCGGTTGTTAAAAAATTTGAATCCCACCCCTGCCACAAACACTTCCATGTTGTTAATCTGGTAATAATGTGGAAGAGTTTTGTCACGCTGCCTATTAGGATATTTTTAATGACTTCTGAGACAAGACAGCATTCCTACGGATTTCCAAGTAACTTCCCACTGCAGGATTAATCAGATTTGGATGTAAGCATGTAGAAAAGTCAAGCTGGCAGCCACAAGAATGTGATCAAAACCCCCGCTCGCAGCCCCTTTTTGATGTCCACTGGGTTTGTCAAAAAGGGGCAGGGCTGTGATCACATGTTTTGGCTAACAGCTTGGTTGTGTTTTTCTACCACTCTCCTGCTCGTTTTGCTCCTGCTCAATTTTTGTTGTTAGCTAAGATTGGCTAATGCTGTCATCTGCCACGGCACCTTCTATTACTGTATGTAAAATAATCAAAGTGCATGAAATGGAGCAAAAAAACATCCCTCTGCACTGCCTTGAAAGGTTCTTATGGGCTTGTGCTGAAAACATCATTATAACAGGAGGTTTTAAAAAGACAGGACAATTTTCACATCAATGTACTGTATTTAAAACCCTTCCCTTTTCACATTTTTTTTTCACAACATACACATTTTATCTTTTAATTTACTGATGAACAAGAAATTGGAACTTGCTGATTATCTTTAAAAAAAAAACCCTCATGTAATTAGGCAAGTCATATAATTGTACCTTCTCAAGGATTCTCTCACCCATGAAGGGGGATATAAGCTGGATCAGCAAGGTGGGATTTCTGGATGCAACTTAATATTGTCCACTCAGCATGAGCATCTGAACTGTCTTTCCCCCAAAGGAGGAAAAAGTAATTGGGATGGAGAAGAGAGCAAAACTGAGCTGAGAGACAGATACCCTGAGAGATTGATAGATCAGCAGGTAAAAATCTGAAAGAGTGGATACAGATTGTTTTATCTGTGTGGTGTGAGCGTGTGCATGTGTTTGGAACTGCAGCAAAACCAGGTTTTCTTTTTATAACATTTGGGAACACATTCCCATTTCCCTGCTTGCCTCAGGTTGTTTCCTGAAATCAAATTCTTGAATTGAGGCAAGCAGAGAAATGAATTTACTGAATTTATTTTCTCTCTTCTTGCACCCTCCTCCTCTAACTTCTCTTTCAAGGCAGTTGCTGGAAAAAATAATAATCAAACAGTTTTTGTCAGTTTGCAGCCTGTAGACTCCCTGCCAAAAAGAAGGGTGAAAAAAGAGATTAATGTTGAAGGTTTCAGCCTTGCTCACTGCCAGGCTACAGCATTGCCAGAAAGAGTTGCAACGATCTGCAGACAAAAGAACTCACATCAATCCAGATTGTCTTCTTCATTCCTGCAGCCACCACAAAAAGCACCCGCTGTTAGAGCTGTTGGGAAAAGCGCCCGGTTGCAAAATGCTGACATGCTGTCTTTTTGATTGCACAGGTTGTAGTGGCTTTCAAATGAAAACAAAGGAATGGTGCCTTTGCAATCAAGTTGATTCCCCTCATGGTAACTATTCAGATTTTTTATTTTGCAAACGGCCAGAGGAATGTATATGTCATGTTCCGAAAATATAGATGGGAAGATATCGAAGTCATTTATTTACTCTCTTTTTGTGTGAAGCAATGTTTTTCAAATTTAACTATTTTAAGACGTATGGACTTCAACTCCCAGAATTCTCCAGTGAGTATGCTGGCTAGGGAATTCTGGAGTTTGAAATATACGTATCTTAATATTGTCAAGTTGAAAAATGCTGGTATGGAATGTAGGCAGGAGGACTTTTCTTGTACCTGAGCAAATTTAGGGTGATAAGGCACTTACTGAAAAAATAATTTGGGGACTCTCTGTTAGGTCAGCTGAAGGAAGCACAGATTGCCACATGATGTTTTCTGCCTATTTCTAGCATTCTGAAGCAGTGCTGGGATTCAAACTTTTTTACTACCAGTTCTGTGGGCGTGGCTTGGTGTGTGTGGCCAGGGAAGGATACTGTAAAATCTCCAGTCAGAGGTGGGATTTGCCAGTTCTTCAAACTACTCAAAATTTCCGCTACTGGTTCTCCAGAACTGGTCAGAACCTGCTGAATACCACTTCTGTTCTGAAGTCAGTAGAAGTTTGCTTCAGAAGATTGCTTCAGCGACTGAAGAGGAAAAAAGGAAGTGAGGAAGGAAAAAGGGGGTGAGATGGGAGTGCTCTAAATTACAAAAATGGCTGAATGACCAATTTTATAGGCTCTCTGTAACTGAGAATTGGTTTATACACACTATGTATTTCAACATTGGTAAGATACACATTCATCTCAAAAGAACAAGGGTTATAGAAATTGGTAAGATACACATTCATCTCAAAACAACAAGGGTTATAGAAATAAAACTGGTATCTTTTTCTATCTGCATTGACTGCAGGCCGAGTCTACTTGTCAGCCGTAAAGCAGTAAACAAACAGGAAGAATGTGCCTTAATCTAGGAGACAGGCCCTTGAATCTTTTGTTTCCTGTCACTAAAACAAATATTTCATAACCAGGACTGCCATAAAATAATTTTATACTCTGGACTTAGTTATTTACACAGCAGCTTTCCTAAGATGGCAACATGAATTGCTTTACTTCATTTATCACATTTTAACTTTCTTCCTACTCTGTTTAGTTTGGTGCCTTTGACTTTATGTTCTGTGACACCTTGAATTTATACAACCTAATCCTGTTTTGATGGGACTAGTGATCTCTAACTGATCATACAATCTTACCTTAATTACAGCATAATATCAATATCAATATAGCAATATATATTTGTTAAATGGTGGGCTGCTTCATCATTGGGATTAAGCATTGGTCTAGATCAGGGTTTCCCATACTTAACAACGCTAAGATGTGTGGACTTCAATTCCTAGAATTCCTTAGTTAGCATGCCAGGAGCACCGAGGAACTACCAGAGGATGTGAAAAGAGCTGATGTGATTCCCATGTTGTTCCATTAAGGCCTACACACTGAGTACAAATTCCATCAGAGATGAGTCTTTGGGACACTGCAAGACATCCTGCTCCAAGAGGCTGCACCGGCATGACAAGTCTCACATTTCACGTATTCATAACTATGTTTGTACTTATACCTATTATCTTGTAAGTGATTGACAAATCAAATAATTAAAAATAAAAAAATAAAATAAAGGCTCATTTCTGGTGGAGTTTGAGGGAGAGAAAGAAAGACTTCTGCTGCTTCTGCTGCTTTCCTTGCATGAAGCCAAAAGTCTCTCTCTTTCTCTCTCCCCTGAGAACGGAGCTGAAGACAGTATCTTGAGATCCCAAATAAAGAATGATTGATCAGTAGGAAAAGGGGTGGGGAATTTTTCTGCAGATTTTTTTGGGGATTTTTCCAGGGTCTGCGGGATTTAAAATTATGAGTTTGGTGGTCCCTGAGGTCCAAAAGGTTGATGACCCCTGGTCAAAAGGTCAAGATAGCAGCCACAATGGTGCCATCAAAATGTCACCCATGGGTTTCTTTAATGATTCAATCATACCATAGTGGCTGCCGCCTTGATATTTTGTACACACCCCTTATACACACCCCTTTTTAGTTTTCTGGCTCAATATGTACCCATATTTACCAACATTTTGTGAGTAATCTGGCTCCAGTGATAACCCTCTTCAGTTAACCCTGAGTCCAAAGCTTGAAAACATTTTCCCATAATGTGTATCTATGACTACTATATACAGCTAGAGATCATGTCATGTCCTGAAACAGAAACATAACAAAGTCATGAATAGCACTACATGTGGTCCTCGGCTCACAACCACAACTGAACCCAAAATTTCTGTTGATAAGCAAGACAGTTGTTAAGTGAGTTTTGCCCCATTTTACAACCTTTCTTGCTACAGTTGTTAAATGAATCGCTGCAGTTGTTCAGTGACTAACATGGCTGTTAAATGAATCAGGCTTCCCTATTGACTTTGCTTGTCAGAAGGTGTTCTGACCAAGGCTTCCTGAGACCGTAATTCAACACCCACTTAGTTAAAACAACTTGTTTTATTTCAATGCTGGGAATTGTGTTCATTCCCAACCTGTAATGAATCCCAAACAGTCCCTCAAGATAAGCACCCACCTTTCTCTCCTTTGAATTGCTGCCAACAACTAAAGTGCCAAATTAATTATAAAAAACCAACGAAGTACAAAATCCACACAGAGCTTCAAAGTTTAATCTGAACAGAGTGAACGACTTTGCTTCCTGCAAAGGCTTCTCTACCTTTGCACTTCCTTTATACCTTAGGGAGGGACAATCACCTTCAAGCCTTACTCCCGAGTCACCCCTTTTGTTTTAGCTGCTCTTGCCTTCTAGCAGCTCTGTGCACACGCGCAGTGGGAACAGGCTCCCTTTGTTCCTCTGCCTCACAGTTGCCAGACTCTGGAGCTCTGGAGTCAGCACACAACTTCCAGATGGTCCTGGCCCCATCTCTGCATCGGATGCAGGATCCTCGTCCGAGTCCTCCCCAGACTCCCGGACTGGTCCCCAGTCTTCCCCACTGTCCGATTCCGCTGCCATCTGTACAGGCTGCCGGCGAACCACAACAGAAGGTTGCAAAAGGTAACCCCATGATCCAGGATGTTGCCACCATCATCAATACATGCCAGTTGCCACACGGTCGACTTTTGATCACATGAATGTGGGGATGCCGCAGTGGTCGTAAGGACGAAAAAAACAGCCCTATGTCACGTTTTTCAGTGCTATTGTAACTTCAAAGAACAACTAAATCAGTGGTTCTAAATCAAGGACTACCTGTAATCCTAAACATGGTTAAAATGATATCCCAGAATGTAAAATGTAATCCTCAAACAGAGACTAGGGCTATATCTGGAGAGGTTGTCCTGGAAGTTAGCAATTGCAATTGTGCCAGCCTTGCAGGGAAAGAAAGCACAGCAGCTAATGCTACTCAGAGAGCTTCCACACAAAAGCTTTGTGCCACTTGGGACTCGTCTCAGGGCTGGTTTGATCTCATGGCTTGAAGAGCTGAGCCAATTTATTCCTGGATATGTGGGCAGCCTGCTATCCCAACAGCAGGAAATCTCGCCTTCCTTTGCTTCCTGGGCTCAAGCAGCTATTTGTCCCTGCCTTTCTTTTTAGCATTCAGTTTCTGGAGCTTGCCTATTCCTCCATGCATTATTTAGAATCATCTCCCTCTCTCCAGCCATAGTAGCAATACTTAGATATAGTTAGATGATTGGACACCTGGTTGCAAAATTGCTGGAATTCTATTATTCATCTTTGTAATTCACAAGGGTTTTTAAATGTGACTGATGAATAATGTGCAGGGACTGAGAAGCCTTTGCAGGTTTTCAATACTTTCGTTTATATTTTGTTTTTCAATAGATCTTTCAGTAGATGGCTTCCCTCTTAGCAATTGATCAGATCATCTTTTTTTTTTTTTTTTGCAAACAGGCAGCTGGATGTCTACAAATAAACATTTTGAAAGAGGTGAAAAATATGGTGTGGGCGTGTATGTGTGTGTATAAGGAACGAAATCCTAGAATATTATTCTATTTAGCATGGTGTGGGGTAATGGTGCCTTTATTTTCTCTGCACCTCCAGTACCTTTGGAGAAGGGATCATTAAATAAAACATGTTCTTTGTATTCTCCCCTATTGGGCCACTGGGGGGAGTCCTGTTTGGCTCATGGTATTCTGCACATTTTGAGATCAGCTGAAGAGAAGATAATCACAGCTTGCTTTCAAACTGCTAGGTGACTGGTGGTAGAACAGAAACTCTGGTAAAGTGGTAGGATACTCTTATCAGTGTTCCTCAGAATGTGAACAGAGGACAGGATGAGATGGGACATAAGAAGTCTTGAAAAATCTCTGGCTGCTGGACTTCCCATGTATGATTCCTCCCAATTCTGTATTGCTTGTACAACACAACTGTTTTAATGGTGGGAGAAGCTACTTATAGAGTAATATAATTATAGGCCTGGAAGACACCTTGGATGTCTTCTACTCCAAATCCCTGCCCAAGGCAGGAGTCCTTTTTGACAAATGGTTGTTTAATCTTTTCTCTGGATAGCAAGCTGTTCCCATGATTGATCGATCTCACTGTGGGGAAATTTCTCCTTAATTCCAAGTTGGATCTCCCTCGGATGAGCTTCCACCCATTGTTTCATGTCTTGCCTTTAGGTGTCTTGGAGAATAAATTTATTTATTTTAATTGTATTTTTATTTATTAAATGTATTTGCCACCCACCTCCTTTTGAAGTGATTCTGGATAGCTTGAAGCATTAAAAACATTAAAACCGTAAAAGATAAATATTTCTACAAGTAAAAATGGAAATTACAATGAAAAACAGAATTATACTTAAATGATAGGGAGGAAGCGAGGTTGCCTCTTATTCATCAAACATTTCCAGTGTGATACTCCCCCATTGGGACCCCAAGAGCTAGCTCTTCAGGCCAGGGGTGGGATTCAAATTTTAACAATTGGTTCTGTGGGCGTGGCTTAGTTGGTGGTCCTGGCTTGGTGGTCATGTTATTGGCTGGGTGTGGCCAACTCAACATCATTCACATTGAGGCACGCATCTCCTTGCCTGGCCTCTCATGACTGTGGGGATGCTGCAACAGTTGTAAGTGTGAAAAATGGTCAAAAGTCACTTTTTTTCAGTGCCATTATAACTTTGAATGGTCACTCGACACAAGCAAAGTACCAGCAAAGAAGGAAAAAAACCTCCAGAGAAGTTCCAGAGACAGGAAGTCTAGTCCTGCCAAGAATGTAATAAGGGTTAACGGAGAGGCAGTTTCTGTAAGCAACACCAGAATGTTTCCTTCCTGCCTTCCTTACAGGATTAGGCCAGTCATTTCTTCTAACAACCGGTTCTCCGAACTGCTTAGAATGTTAATAACCAGTTCTAATTGCAAACTGGTAGAATCCCACCCCTGCTTCAAGGCCCTTATGGAAGGTCAGAAGGATGGGAGCTGAGCTCACCCCAGGGATAAGACATTCTAATGGGCAGGTGCCATAGCAGAGAAGGCCCTTCTCTTGGAGCCCACTAGCACGAATTCCTTGACTGAAGGGGCCCACTTCCTCTGCCTGCATGGGTGCAGTGGGCCAGTCCCAGTGAGGTGAGACAGTTCCTCAAGTAACCTGGATCTATGCAATTCAGGGCTTTAAAGGTAATAATCAACACTTTGAATTGCACCTGGAAGCAAACTGACAGTCAGTGCACCTTGCAAAGCAGTGGAGTAACAGGGGCCACCCTAGGAATCACATGAACTGCCCATCCTGCCACACTCTGCATCAGTTGAACCTTCTAAATCGCCCATTTTGGCTGGCAGAATGCTGCAAGGCCATCCAGGTCATAAACAGGGCACTGCGGGCTGGTTCTTTGCTATTTCCAGGCTGGTACCGCGGGCCAGATTTAAGCACCTTGTGGGCCAGATCCGCCCCATGGGCCTTCAGTTTGACACCCCTGGTTTAAATCAACCCATTTTTCCTTGTTGACAGTCCTTGACAGTCCTTGTTGACAGTCATCTTCTATTGGAAGATGACTATCATGTCACTCCTAAGCTTTCTCTTCGTTAGGCTAAACACACTTAGTTCCCTCAGCCGTTCATTGTATTATTTAGCCTCCAGATCCCTTATCATCTTTGTTGCTCTTCTCTGCACTCTTTCTAAGGCCTCAGCATCTTTGTTTGCATCATGGTGACCAGAACTGGGCACAGTATTCCAAGTATGGCCTCACTAGTACAGTATAAAGTGATACTATTGCTCTAGATGCTATTCCTCTGTTGATGCAGCTTAGAACTTAAAGGGGATTAAAAATTTTTTAGTACCGGTTCTGTGGGAATGGCTTGGTGGGCATGGTGTGGCTTGGTTGGCGTGGCTTGGTGGGTGTGGCAGGAGAAGGATATTGCAAAATCCCATTCCCTCCCCATCCCACTGACCTGCTTTCCAGCTCTGTTCTCCTATGCAGGGCAACAAAAGAAGACCCAGCCAATCAGCTGGGACATGGGAGGCAGAAAATAGATGGGGGCGGGGCCAGTCAGAGGTGGGATTTCCCAGTTCTCTGAACTACTTAAAATTTCTGCTACCAGTTCTCCAGAACTGGTCAGAACCTGCTGAATACCACCTCTGCCTAGGTCCCTCTAGTAATGCTGAACCAGGTACTGCCTATTTTGTACCTGAATTGTATTTTTTCTCCCTTACTATCCATCTACCATGTCCCTTTTGAGACAAAAAGAGGCAAGCTAGATGGAGGATGAAATCTTATTCTGCTGCCAGTTAACATTTATAGCCTCTTGAGTATCTTTATCTTACTATAAAACACATATTAATAGCAGTGTAAATATAACAACAGAATGTGTTGTTTTCTGGGCGCTTTGTGAGACCAAGATTTGTTAGATTAATTTCTGGTATATAAAGACACAAAATGTTTATTCCCATCTAAATTTGCTGAACATTTAAAAAGCAAAGATTATACCAAGAATTTATAAGAACATAACACATCTCCTTTTACCTGTACTAGAATAGAATAGAATATATTATTGGCCAAGTGTGATTGGACACACAAGGAATTTGTCTTGGTGTAAATACTCTCAGTATACATAAGGAAAAGATACATTCATTAAGAATCAAGAATCATAACATACAACACTTAATGATAGTCATAGGGTACAATCAACAATCAATCATACTAGGAAACAGACAATATAAATTGTAAGTATACCAGCAACAAAGTTACAATCATACAGTCACAAGTGGGAGGGGATGGGTGATAAGGAGTGATGAGAAGATTTTTTTTTTATTTGCATTTATATGCCGCCCTTCTCCGGAGACTCAGGGCGGCTTACAGTCTATGGATCCCTCGTTATCTCCCGCCTGGATTATTGCAATGCTCTTTACATGGGGCTCCCCTTGAAGAGTCTCCGGAGGCTACAGTTAGTCCAGAATGCAGCCGCGCGGGTGATCGTGGGTGCCCCTCGGAGCTCCCACGTTACACCGCTTCTCCGCAGGCTGCACTGGCTTCCTGTGGCCTTCCGGATTCGATTCAAGGTGGTACTGATGGTATTTAAAGTGCTCCATGGCTCGGGACCTGGATATCTACGGGACCGCCTACTGCCATCGTCTACCTCCCGCCGCCCAGTACGCTCCCACAGGGTTGCCCTACTTGGGGTACCGCCGCCTGATCGTTGTCGGCTGGCGGCCCCGAGGGTGCGGGCCTTCTCTGTGGGAGCCCCCTCCCTGTGGAATGATCTCCCCCCGGAGATACGAGCCATGACGGACATCCTGACCTTCCGGCGCGCGGTTAAGACCCTATTTTTTAAACAGGCTGGCCTGGCCCAGTAAGGGTTTTTGGGGTTTTATACCTAATTTTGGGTTTTAGTTTTTAATCTTCCATTTTAAATTTTTATTAATCCCGGATTTTTAAATGTGTAATTGTAGTTAGACGGGATGCAGCCAGTTTATCTATTTAATTCAGTTTTAAATTTATTTAAATTATATTTACTCTATGTATTTTTATTAGGCTGTACACCGCCCCGAGTCCCTTTTTTGGGAGAGGGAGCGGTATAGAAATATAAATATAAATAAATAAATAAATAAATGGAGCACCATGCTAAGTGCTCGGCAATAGTCTTCATTCCATTGTATATGCCTGCTTATTGCTAGGGCTTTTGGCCCACCCAAGCGGCATTTTACAAAGTCAGCTTATTGCCCCCAACAATCTTGGGTCCTCTATTTACCTACCCCGAGAGGATGGAAGGCTGAGTCAACCTTGAGCCTGGTGGGATTCGAGCCTGCACTAATTGCAGGCAGCTTTCACTAAGTGCAAGTAATAGTAGTAATAGTAGTGCAGGCTTTGTAATAGTTGAACAGTGTTGAGGGAATTATTTGTTTAGCAGAGTGATGGCTTTTGGGGAAAAAACTGTTCTGGTGTGCAGTGCTCTGTAGCGTCGTTTTGAGGGAAGGAGTTGAAACAGTTTATGTCCGGGATGTGAAGGGTCTGGAAATATTTTCACAGCCCTCTTTTTGACTCATGCAGTATACAGGTCCTCGATTGAAGACAGGTGGGTAGTAATTGTTTTTTCTGCAGTCCTAATTATCCTCTGAAGTCTGTGTCTGTCTTGTTGGGTTGCAGAACCAAACCAGACAGTCATAGATATATAATATTCCAAATTATATATATAATATAATATATAATATTCCAAAGAAAGCAGATCCTATTTACACAATTTATAAGGAAAAGAAAACAGAAGCCAGTGACCCAAAAACAAAACAAAACAGAAAAATGGAGGGGAATATCCTCCAACAGCAAACATTTGAGAGAAAAGGTAAGTCTTAATCATGCTTAGTAAGTAATTATTGCTTACTAACCAATATTTGCTAACCATTATTATCAAACCATGCTTAGACCATCATCATAAAATGCCCAAGTAGTTTAGCTTGTTAATAAACAGTTAAGGATTTGTTGCTCACAAAAGTCCTTAATTTCATTTTTTCTTATTTTATTATTTATTTAAAATAAATATAATATTTTTATCTATATTGTAGTTTAGTTGATTTATGTAAAAAGTTATTATCATCGTTGTCTGCCAGAAATGAAGTCGATTCCAACTGATTGGTCAATAATTTGGATGGTCTGATCCAGAGGTGGTATTCAGCAGTTTCTGACCAGTTCTGGAGAACCGGTAGCGGAAATTTTGAGTAGTTCAGAGAACTGACAAATACCACCTTTGACTGGCCCCGCCCCCATCTCTTCTCTACCTCCCGAGTTTCAGCTGATTGGCTGGGTCTTCTTTTGTTGCCCTGCACACGAGAACAGAGCTGGAAAGCAGGTTAGTGGGGTGGGTAGGGGAGGGGATTTTGCAGTAACCTTCCCCCAGGAGTGGGGAGGGAATGGGGATTTTTCAATATTCTTCCCCTGCCATGCCCACTAAGCCACACCACGCCCACAGAACCGATAGTAAAAAAAATTGAATCCCACCACGGGTCTGATCACTATCTTACACCTGTTTTCTACAGAATTTGTTTGGCAGAAAGGCCAAGTCATAGGGATATAGACTCATCTAGATTAAAAGTGTGAATTAAGTTGGCTCCTTAAAACGTGGATCAAATTAAACACGCCTCCAGCTTAACACCACATTTGAAAGAGCCTTGTGTTGTGTGACATTGGTCTCTTTCAACCTCCCCTTGTCCCAAGTAGGTATAGAGTCTATGCTAATCAGCCAGCAGGAGCAGTTAAGGTGCTGGCTTATACAAGTTTAGGCTTGAAAGCCAGTTGAATGACTTTGGACCAATTATTGTCTCTCAGCCCAACTCAACTCCCAAGGTGGTTGTTGTGAAGAAAATAGGAGGCAGGAGAATTAGATATGTTCACCTCCTTAAGTTATTTATAAAGTAATAAAGGCAGAATAAAAATCAAATCAATTAATCAATCAAACAAATAAATTAAGACTTTAATTTTATTTTACCATAACTTTCTGGGGAGGGGGAGGGTGGTCTCCAGCTTGACCTCACAGACAGAATGCTATTGCTGCCATCTTGATTTCCCCAGGAATATCTCTAGTTTTATGCAATAGCCAGCACCGTTGAAATAAAGAGCAAAGGGAGAGAGTGATATAAAGAAGGTTATTACAGAAGATCAGAGCATAACCGATTGATGCAACCAGAGCAGCTTTATTGACTGGCCTCTGGATAAAATTGCTTACTACTTTAAATGCCATTCATTAGTGGAAAAGCAAGATACAATTTCCGCAAACCTAAATCTATAAAACAAGACAATTCATGCTAATTCATAATAAAGATCATGGCCAGTTGTGCTAGTTTATCTGAGATTGGAATTATTGATAAATACACCTCCTTTTTCACGCAGCTGTTGTTTACTCCCACATTAGCCACTGTAATTAAACACTTCACCCGTATTCCACAAAGTCATTTCAGGTCAGAAGAATGAAGTGATTGCTATTCCTTTTTGGTTCTGCCCAAGGCTGAGTTAAAAGAAAAAGAAAAAAAAAAAGAACAACATCATCCTTCATTTCTCTGTATTAAGTAATGGATGAAGAAGAATGCTGGCTCTGAAAAGGGCATTCTGTTCCATTAATTATTGTCCTAAAGAACCAAAGGATTTATACCTTTGCCCTTCAAACTAGGTTCTTTCACCCAAAGCCAAAAGAAGTGAACACACTTTTTATTTCTCACTTTCCTGTGTCCACATTTTTTCATCAAATATTGGGGCTCAGTTTCACTTCTCCCAACAGTAGCACAAATATAATCTCTAAACTATCCTGGTACCTCCAGTCTTCCAACATTCCTTTGGGACTATTAGGGTTCAATGCATTCATAGATGATGTTGAAGGCACAGAGCAGAGCTGTCAAAGGGCACCATATTTTCAGGAAGGTTAAAACTCTGAAGTAGAAAGGCCTTTGTGCAAATTGAGTGAACAGAAAATAAAATAAAAATGAAATATAATCATATCCCTTTGTATACATCTTCATCCTGGAAAGTGGTTCATAACATCAAAAGAGCTCATAGTCACCTTATAGCGGAGAAAGTCAATAAATAAATCTCACAGTATAAACTGAATAGTTAAATATTATTATGAACAATT
This sequence comes from Bungarus multicinctus, assembly GCA_023653725.1. NCBI lineage: Eukaryota > Metazoa > Chordata > Lepidosauria > Squamata > Elapidae > Bungarus > Bungarus multicinctus. Next base: position 136,619,851 of record CM042838.1, read on the forward strand.
ATAAAGCAACACCTAATGTTGTAAGCCACCTAGAATCATCTTACAGTGAAATGAACAGCAAACAAATTTAATACTAATAACAGTGCTTCTTTATATAATATATAATAATATTAATAGTCACACACTGTTTGAAAGATCAATAATTGGCATAATAATGAGACAAAAATATTCCAAATAGCAGCAAAAACAAAACAACTAAAAGGCCAAATGTCTGTGGAGATTCTCAGTCATCCAGTCATAGTTGTTTCAAAGGTGCTTTTTGCTTCAACAGGCAATTGGATTGGGTTTTTTTTCCTTTGAGGAAGAAGAAAGAAACGTTTCACTTCTCATTCAAGAAGCTTCATCAGTTCTGATGGTGGGGGGAATGGAAGGATTTTAAAAAGACCTCTTTAACCAATACTAACTATTAATCCTAAAAACCAAAAATTTCTGGATATCTTCCAGTCAGCCCGAGATTTCCCAACTGAGGCTGGAATGAGAAAGACTAATCTTTCCCAATTGGGCACCTCCAGAAGTTTTGGTTTAGAAGATAACCTGATTGAGAAAAGGTGATCTAGATGAGAAGCAAGGACAACCCAGATGTAGCGGGATTCTAATATATTTTGGGCCATTTTAAAAAAAATTAATGTGTACATTAGTAGATAAAAGCTAGAGGTGCATTATTGTGCCTAATCTAGAGGCCAGCTAGTTCTGTTTGGAAAAATGGCAAGGAAGGGTGTGTGCAACTTAGTTTATTAGCATGAGATATAACTGCAATCTGTCAAAAAGTTCCTGACAGTGTAAGAGCCAAACAGAACTATCAGCCAAAGCCCTCTGAGTATATACACAAGTATCTACATGTATATATGTATGGGTGTAGGTGTTCCTATTTGTATACCTATTTATATAACATGTATAGATGTGTTATGTACGTGTATGAGTAGATATATTCTTTCTTTTGAAAGCAGGCAACAGCATTTCATTTTTAATGTGTGCCAATGTGCTCACAGTAAAAAATGACAATAGAGGTTATCTTAATCTATATAAAATCAGATGAAGCTGGATTTTTCTTTCTACTGAGGCAATTATTTCAGTAGTGCAATCTGGGATCACTAGTTACATCTTATCCTTTGAAAGATGAGTGATAAGCCTCTGGTTGCAAGAAAGTTGAATACAAGTATTCCTATGAACCCAGTTTTTCCAGAATTGGACAAGTTATAACAGGCATTTGAAAAAGGGCATTTCTCCCTAGTCAGAGGTATATACTAAGAAATTTCCATTTTGTTAGCTGAGGCCTTATTTCTTTCTACTTTGAGTTTATTTCGGAGGATGCTGACTCAGAGTGTTGATCGTGAATCAGCCCTGACAATCTGTGGAAAAGGAATGCCAGGATATTTAGAATTTATTTGATTTGTCAATCGCTTACAAGATAATAGGCATAAGTATATACATAGTTATGAATACATGAAATGGGTACATATAAGAAAAATAAAAGAAACAATAGGACAGGGGCGGTAGGCACGTTGGTGCGCTTATGCACGCCCCCTACAGACCTCTTAGGAAAGGGATGAGGTCAATAGTAGACAGTCTAAGGTTAAAGTTTTTGGGGTTTGGAGAAGAAACCACAGAGTCAGGTAGAGTATTCCAGACATTGACCACTCTGTTGCTGAAATTGTATTTCCTGCAGTCAAGTTTGTCTCCTTCCTCATCAATTTGGGTCAGTTTCATGTCGTTTGATTCTGCAGGAACCAATGCATTTTCCAGGCCTCTGCACAGTAGAGATAATAACTTTGCAATTGTTTGCTGTTTCCAAAATGCGATAGAGATTAGAGACATTTCACCAGTGATTCCTTTTCTTCTTTTTTCCATTCCAGTTTGTAGCTCTGCCATTGATTGTTAATTATTTTAAATATGGGGTTGAAGCCCCTAAAAATCCTTGGGATTAACAACATTTTGAAGACCAAGAACTGCACTTCACATTCACTGCAGGTGCTGTAGTTTGCAACATTGTAAAGTGAAGGCAGTGTTAGAGGAGAAGTCTGAGTTTATCTTTCATCTTTTACTGCAGCAAAATACTGTTCAGACGTTTCCCTTAAAAATTATGGGAAATTGCGCCTTCAGTTTTCAGCAATCATCATTAAATGGGACACTGAAGATCAAACTAAGAAGCAGGTCACCGGTTTTCCAACCACCCTTTTTTTATGCATCTGATTGTTCCTATTGGAGATGATTTATTTGCAAACTTCAACAACCACAGTGTATTTTAAAGGCATTCAAAAGCATTTGTTGTAGGTATTTTTGTGATGTGTAACAAGCCTGGGAATATTTCCCTCTGACTTAGGGACTGGAATGTTTTAGCTGGTGGTCTTTCATTCAGGCCTTTCCTCACTGCTGAGTTGGTGTTATCAACCCACCCTTTAAGTAGCTGAAAAATTCCCTGGCATAAAATTTGTCACCCCATCGCTGACCCCTATCCTGCTGGTTTCAAGATGCATCCGTCACTTGATTTCCTTCTAAAGCAATGGATGACAAAGATTTGTCATCTGCTTATCTCCTATGCTGAAACCAGTAGGAGAGAAAGCTTTAGATATCACTGCCTGTATTTCAATCTGTTCTTCACTGCTGGCCGGAGTTTTAGTTCAGACAGTGGTTACCAATTGGTTGGTTCTCCTCTCATCCATGCCAGGAATAAAAGCAGTATACTTTCTTCTTTTGTGTGGGTGCTTTTCACTGATATTTATTTATTAGAATTTTATCTGGCCTTTATTATCTTTATAAATAACTCAGAGTGACAAACATACATAATGTGCCTTCCTCCGCTTATTTTCCTCATAACAACAATCGTGTAAGGCAGGCTGGGCTGAGAGAGAGATGGACTGGCCCAAAGTCACCCACTAGGCTTTCATGACTAAGGTGGGACTAGAATTCACAGTGTCCTGGTTTCTAGGCCAGCACCTTAACTACCACACCAAACGACGCCTTTATATTTACTGACTTCACCATCTGCTTGACACCTTCCCCTCTAGTGCAATCGGGCAGGGAGACACTGGTAGAATGCTTGCCAGTTTCACCTGATCTTAAAAAAAAAGACTAGTGTTCACTGCTTCCATGGTGGACAGCAACCAGTTACTAGAGAACGGGTATTCCTGCCCAGAATGGAACGACAACTCACCTCAGCCAATTCACCATGGCCACAGTCAACTTGCCATAGGCAACAGGACAACTCACCATGGGACAACTGGTTGCAGGACAATTCAACAATTCAATTTAATCATTTAAAATAATTAAAAACTATTTTTTCATGTACATTTTATTTTGCTCCTCCTTTGGATTCCTTTCTTTAATTATTCTATTCCACTATTTCTTCTATATTACTCTCACTCTTGTCCCACAGCAAGTTATCTGGTGGCAAATTGGCCGTGACGAGTTGCCATAGCCAGTTGTCTTAGACCTGTACGAATACTGGGGCAAGTCAGTAATGCAAATCAGCCCGTATTATTTTGTGTTCAAAGAATCAACAGAAAGCTAAGGAGAGGCAGGAACAATGACGTTGCAAAAGGTGTAGGATTATACTGCCCTCTGTCATGTGCCCCTTCCCAATTATCTCAATGGGTGCTAAATCACCACACAACATATATCTCGGTTTCCAACCTTTGCAACTTTAAGGTGTGTGGGCTTCAATTCCCCACCATGGTTGGGGAAACATGGAAAACTTTGTCATATGTATAACTATAGTTTTGTTGGCAGAAGGGAGAAAATGTCACTTTCACTCCAGATCAGATATTCGGACATTAGGCAGCTTTGGCTAGAGGTGAAGGATGAGAGGTAGTATCATCATAAAATGATGTTAATATCTTATTTTAAAAACTGGAACTGTTTTACAGTAAATACTTTTTATATTGCGAATATTAAAGCATTTATATTCTCCCCGCCCACGTCTTTTGGAATGTTGAACTTACAATTAAAATTTTACAATTCAGCAAAACAGATTGTCTCTGTGAGACAAATATTCCCTCTTCTTCTCCTTGCCAAGTTCTTTTTGTTATAAACTTGCATTCTGTTTCAGACTTCCTTCAGTCTATAAGTGAAGCAAAGCCTAAGCCATCTTCAGTTATTTCTTGCATTCATTTCCTGCAGATAGGGACTAGACAAAATATATATTTTTACAGTAAAAATATTGGTATACTTTAATTTATCTGGTTATTTTCTTTTCCCGTGAAACTTTCTTTGACAAAACTATCATCACCATCATTCTAAGAAACTCCCACCCAAAAGCTGCTTCTGATAATATTGTTCAGCATTTCAGAATGTATATGCCTAATATTTCTAATTACACCTACCATGTTTTACTAACGATGGGTCACTCTAAAGCCAATGGCAGAATGTATATTTTAACTCATTACTAATCTTCAACTACCAAAATTCACCCCTAAAGATTCTCAACTGCATTACTCTGAGCAAGAACGGATATAACCTTACAAGGTTTATTTAGATGGTTCCTGGCATGGTATTATTTAAAGTCAACTTCAAAGGAAGAAAACAGCTCCTCTCCCTCAAAAGGTTTTGTAGCATTGGCTGATAAAAATTACCATGAAAAAATGAGAGAGTATGATTTTTTGTGTGTGCTTTAGAGTCAGCTTTAGCTCTTGGTGACTGCCTGGACTAGTCCCTACAGTTTTCTTTCTTATTCTCTCTTTTTTAAAAAAATATCTTTATTACATTTCAGAGTCAAACTTTAAACTATAAACTAACATACATTTTCAGAACTAGTTTGTCATTGCCTTTTTTCTTTGTAGGGCTGAAAAAGAGTGATTGCCCCAAGATCACCTATCTGGCTTTGTCCTAAGACAGGACTAGAAATCACAGTCTCCAGGTTTATAACTCAATTAATACCTTAATCACTACACCAAAGTGGCTCTGAGGCAAACTTTATCTGGTCTCAAAAATTATTAAAATTTATTTGGCAATCCAGTTCAAAATTTCCTTTTGGCATTGACAAGTCATGCTAATTAATGGGCAGTTAGACTAAGAGATTTCATAAGGCCATCATAAAAATGATGTCATTCTTTAAAAGTGGAAAAAGCACATAAAACTGGTTTGACTGGCTGAATGAGAGGTCTATATGCCAAAACAGATAGAAAAGGGAACAATCTGAACTACTAGACATCCAGATTGCTTGGGCTATAACACTGATATTTCCTTGTTTAAAAGAAAATTGACCCAATTTAAAAAAGAATCTTGCCAATCTGAACAATTGCCTTTGACCAAGTTGGCTGGGAACTTAAGGAGTTGGACAAACATACCTAGATGATAACAGATTGTGAAGCTGTATAACAATTACCAGTAACTCTAGCTAAAGATATGTATGGCAAGAAAACTAACAGTTCTTATGAATCTTTAAACTTATTGGGATTTTGACAAGGTTAGTCAACTTGTGGCCCAAAGCTTGCATACAGCACCTTGTTTAGGCACTCAAAGTACCTTGGAATATTATGTCAAAATTCAGCAGTGCAAATCAATCCTTCCTTCCTTCCTTTCTTTCTTCCCCTCTCTCCCTTCCCCCTCCCCTCCCTCCCTTCCCTTCTTCCTTTCTTCCCTTTTGTTCACTTACTTAGTATATAAACTGTTCTAATCAAATGGACTCTGAGTGGCATCTGATCCTCCAAATCCATAATTTGGATTAAAAATAGACAAGATAAATAGGAAGATAAATAAACATTATCAGTGATGTTATCAAAATAAGAACTTTTAAAATGCCAGAATAAGCCTGAAAATAGGTTTAACTTAAGTTTGTGTGAGGGTAAAAATTACAATTATTGCTATTCTTTAATCCCACTGAAATTTTCAAACCGTGAAAATTTAAATCAGGATGTCCATATTATTAGAAGGCCTTCTGCAGCTCTTTGCCAATCAAAGAGACCTCTGGCTAGAAACCATTACAATTCCTATAGCCCAAGGAAGATTTAGCATTAACACTGCTTAGGAGGCAGAACTGTGAATAGAGTGCCCAGAATACATTTGTCCACTGAGGCTTAATTTTATTTGACACAGGAATTGGTCCGCAAGTCCCTACAAAACAAAGATGCTCTGAGTCTTGGCAAAGGCTCCTCCACATTCTTCTCAGTTGCTTCAACCTCAACTGGAGATCTTGTCACTTGTGAAATTTCCATATGGCAGGCTGCCCATAGTGAATGGCAACTACTGAAGGATATCTTAACTGGAAGTATCAAGAGAAATAACAAGCAGGAGGAGATAGGAGCAATAGATAGCTATGATTGAATGCAACTTCCTGGGGCAGCTGCCAGGAACTTGCCAAAAATGCTTGCTCTCTGTGGTTTATCTTAGAAGTTGCTAGTTTAATTTTCTAGTATAAATCTCCTGATGCAGCAGTTTTTAAAAGGCATCTTCAATACATTAACCCAAGCCGGAACAGCTCCATAACTTGGAGGTGGTTATCTGAAAGAGCATTTTCTCATATATAAACCCCAAAATCTTCTTGAGAGCTTACAGTGGCTACATTCACATGACATACTGATTTGCAATTTGGTCAGCCACATATACATATGATAGCAGCAAAAAGGTGCAGAGAGATCGAGAGGCACTGCAACTGGGGCTGGATCAGGGGTGGGATTCTACCAGTTCACATCTATTCGCTAGAACCGGATGTTAACATTCTAAGCAGTTCAGAGAACCGATTGTTAGAAGAAATGACTGGCCTAATCCTGTAAGGAAGGCAGGAAGGAAACATTCTGGTGTTGCTTACAGAAACTGCCTCTCCGTTAACCCTTATTACATTCTTGGCAGGACTAGACTTCCTGTCTCAGGAACATCTCTGGAGTTTTTTTCCCCTCCTTTACTGGTACTTTGCTTGTGTGGAGTGACCATTCAAAGTTACAATGGCACTGAAAAAAGTGACTTATGACCATTTTTCACATTTACAACTGTTGCAGCATCCCCACAGTCATGAGAGGCCAGGAGAGGAGATGCGTGCCTCAATGTGAGTGATGTTGAGTTGGCCACACCCAGCCAATAATATGACCACCAAGCACACCCACAAACTAAGCCATGCCCACAGAACCGGCTGTTTAAAAATGTGAATCCCACCCATGGTGCTGGATTAAATACCCCTGACATTTTTCTTACAGTCTGTCTTTAATGTCTTTTCCCACTGTTTCTTCACTATTTTTCTGAAATTTACATAAATGTTTCTTGCAAAAGAAAGGGATTAATGTAA
>CM042838.1:137236604-137348666 GCA_023653725.1 Bungarus multicinctus
TAGCCCAAGCCGCTGCCTGGTTGAATCTGAGTGTTTGCTTGAGGGTTTGCTCGGATTTATCAGTGGGGAAGGGAGTACCTCAGTATGAACCACTGGCCTGGAGACAGAGAGTCACTGTGGCTGGAAGAGGCCACCTGTGGTTCTGGAACCACCTCCTCAGGGGTTAGCTGGGCCATGACCAAAGCTTTGTGTAGGAATGGTTTAAATAATGAAAGTTTAAAAAACGCTGCTGAAGGAGGTTGATCAGATCTATATTCTTCCTCCTCTGACATATTAGGATCTCTGATCTTACCTTCCTCCTCTTCAGAATAAGAGTAGCGACTGTGTTCAGAAGGGTTGGTATAATCCCTCTCCTCATCCTTGCCCCAGTCTGATTGGGTAGGCTGGAAATTGAACTGTTGTCTGGGAAGGCCTTTGTAGGATGAAGAGACCCTTTGGGACAAGTTAGGAAACAAGGACTGTTGGTGGGCAAAGGAGTTGTTAAAACCCCTCAGCCAGGCCCTGCTTAATGGCCACTGAGACTATTTCCCTGATGTCATCAGGCCTGTTCCCTCTGGGGGGGAGGGTCCACTGGATGCAAGCCTGCAGCAGTGGGAGTGAAGGTTGCCTCGAGCCTCGCCCTGTGGCCCCCTTGGATTATTTGACCTACGGGAAAGGAGGGACCAGGGCGCAGGCTGCCTGTCTAGAGGATGGAACTGATCTGCTTAAAATCCTGAGGTAAAAGCTCTTCTTCTTCTTGTTTCTCTGCAGACCAAACTAAAAGGTGACTAACAGAGCTGGGAGCATTCCCCTCTCTTATAGAAACCTCTGGGTAACCCTGTACCTCCCCTGGATGAGAAGCTTGCTGGATCTGGTCTCTCATCTATGCCAATGTCTTTGTAAACTGCTTTTCCAGAGCAGCATGCCTTCTCTTCTCAGCCCTGAGCTCCGATTTGGAAGTCTTTTGGGGAGCCAGGGCCTTGGCTCTGATCTTAGCAGCAGCATCTCTATTGGCAGAATGGCCTCTTTGTCTTCATTTCTTCCTCATAGGGGCTTGAGAATCTTGAGCTTCTTCCAGGCCCTTGGGGTCTGTGATTCTCTCTCCATTCAGCAAAACAGAGCAAGCACAAGAGGTGCTGTGAACTTCCCCTGTGATAGTGCTGTCTGTAGCATGGGCCAGGTGAGTTGAGGGAGCTGTGAGACCCAATTAGGGAAACAAAATGTCCGCCTGACTTTCAAAATGGCCACCCACCATGTGTAGCAGCCCTGGGATGGTCACACGCCCTCTTTTGCTCCTTAGGCTCTTACCAGGACCCGAGCGATTAGCGATAGCCAGAAACAACTGTGAAGTGGCAGGGTTGAGCTCCAGAGTCAGCTGTGAAGCGGCTAGATTAGCGGCCCATTTGCATGATATTTGGGACTGCATGGGAGGCTCAGCAGGATGCTCCCTGAGCACGCCAAAACCTAGGCGCTGCAGGAAAGCAGTTTCCCGCTCTCCTGGGTTGTAGCTCAAACCGGAGCCCCAGGAAAAAGCCTTGGAAAAGAAATCACTGTTGCTAAACTCTTTTTAGCTCAATATTACTCCTTCCAGAGACAAAGCTCCAAGACAAGAAGCTGAGTCAAAAAGATGGCAGGCCAGCTAAAGGCTGGACTTTTTATAATGGCAGACTCAGCTTTATGACATCAGAGGGAGGAGTCATATCCCGTTCCTGGAGTCTCGTCGCAGCGTAGATGAGAACTATTGGCCTGCTGAAATGGCCACACATTAACAAACGTTTTAATCGCACTGTTCTATACATTCACTATCGTACATTTTTGTGATGGTTTTATATAGATTGCAGCATTAAATTGTGGTCCATGAAGGACACAAAACAGGAGTAACAACAGAATACTAGATTTCATTTGTGAGGGTTGCTGTTCTGCACTGTAATCCACAAGCCCAATTCTTCCAAGATATATTTTATATGTCATCCACTAACTAGTGACTCAACCCCTCCAACCGCTCCAGATGTTTCAACTATCTCAGAAATGAATATTCTCTTTTTAATATTCTGAACTTATAATGTACATTAAAGCAAATCTTTTGCAATCAATTCAGCTTGCTTTGGACCTAATTATTCCTTAGGTTTATCTTTAATGCCATGATGAACAGGACTGCATATTTAATATATGCCAGCTTAGATCAATTGGCTTGAGAAGTTCCCACAACAACTCAATATTATTAATGTTTAATTCCTTTGCCAGATCCGGAACTGACTTAACTACAAATAGGTTATCTCAGGATTTATAGCAATGTCTATTATATAAAATAGTGCAGATATATCGCTTTATTTAGTAGGACATGCTATGGGATGTGTGGCCTACATTCTCTTCTTATATGAAAAGATTTTAACAATAACAACAACGATGCTCCCACCTTTTTTAAATATATAGTTTGATCAATTCAAGAGAATATACTTGCCTCCTATTTCCCTCCATAACAACACCCTGTGAGGTGAGCTGACCAGAAAGAGAATAACTGGCCCCAAATCACCCAGCCCACTTTCATGCCTAAGAGAGGCCGAGAAGTTCCAGGCTCCAGGTTTCTAGTTCAGTGCCTTAACCACCAAAGCATACTGTCCTAAACTGCATACTACATTAGTAAACTACAGTACAAAATAATAAGTTATTTAAAAAAATTAATGTCACTGTGAACAAGAAACAACCAAGTACAACTTATACAAGATCTCCACCCAGTGCGTCTTTAAAAAACAAGTTTTAACAGCTCTCCTAAAATACAATAGGGTGGAATTAGTAAAATGTTCCAGCAAGTGGGGCTTCTTCACAGAAAGCGCAACACCCTGGGCTACATATTTGACAATGCCTAAAAGAAAGGAACCTGTGGAATGATTGAGCTTCCTAATCCTGTAACTAATGTCACCTTTACATTAAGAAAATTTCAATGTGAGGTAAGTTTATTTTTGGTGCTGTCTTAATGTTTATAAACATGTACAGACTTTGTTCAAGATTACAACAGTAAAAAGGTCAAAATGAAGGAGTACGATTAAATTCAAGAACATTTTATTTTCTTACTCCTCATAAATTACAGCATCACATTGTAGATGTAATCTCAAAAGCAAATGAGGAAGTTTCCTTCATGTAGATTTTATACTTACATAATGAATTTGTTGCAACTATGATCTTTTACAGTATATTACTTCAGCATGAAACCTGACCATGCTGGTACTTATGAATCAGAAATACACTTATTTATTTAGGGTGCTCAAAAGCATACATATAAAACTGTTGCATTAACGACATGGACAAAATTCTTATTTATTTTATATATATTAAATAAATCAATATTATTGATTTATTTTATACAATGTATCCAACTTTCCTTGATTAAGGCTCAAAACACCCCCCAACCCATACATGAAGCGAACTGACGCCCACCATGAAGATGTAGCACGACCACGAACGTGAAGCCAAACAACAGGATCACAGCTCACCAGCTCAAATCCCCCAGCAACTAAGACTAACCTGAGTACAACCAAACCCCCACCGGAATAGAACACACCCCCAGCCAATCAGAACACAGTCAACCCCCCAACCAATCAGAACACAGCCAAACCCCCAACCAATGAGAACACCCCCCCACCCAATCAGAACACAGCCAAGCCCCCACCCAATCAAGTCACACCCCCACTAGCAGTTAAAAAGAAGCAGCTGCAAGCTCACATTACTCCGAGAAGCACAAGGCCGAAGACACAAACCTGAAGATGATGAATCGAAACGTCACCTAGATACTTCCAATTCTACGCGGGAGAAAACCCGAAGAATCAAAGATCCATATATATATGTTTTTTTCTTATCTCTTCTCTTTAATTTTTGTTACAACTTTTCTGCCAGAGTCTAGACATTTCCTGCAACATTTTGCCTTAAACCCCATTTATATATAATAATCTTCAATCTGAAATTTAAATTGAACCAACCAAATTTTGAAGTGGTGAAAATATACATTCTGTAAATTTAAACAACTATTTGATTACAGATGGAAGAAATGAGAATATTGACTGTATGCCCTAATGAAGGGAAGGGAAGGGAAGGGAAGGGAAGGGAAGGGAAGGGAAGGGAAGGGAAGGGCAACCTGGTCTGCTTGAGCCCCCTAATAGCTTACAATATTTGAAGATAGGCATGGCCACAATCTGGAATTATAAATAAGAACATTATAACAGAATTCGTAACAACTTACTGTTTACATGTCTTTGTTTTTTTTTTGCAAAATCTGTAGCTTTATTTCAATTTAATTAACTTAATACAGGCAGTCCATGACTTAAGACCATTCATTTAGTGACCGTTGAAAGTTACAATGGTTCTGAAAAAAGTGATGTATGCCTGTTTTTCACACTTAAGAGTACTGCAGCATCTCCATGGTCATATGAACAAAATTTGGATGCTTGGCAACTGATTCATATTTATGATGGTTGCAGTACCCTGAATTACCTTTTGTGATTTCTAACAAGTAAAGCCAATGGGGAAGCCAGATTAACTTAACAACCACGTTACTAATTTAACAACTGCAATGGTTCACTTACCAATTGTGGAAAGAAAGGTCATAAAATTGGGCAAAACTCTCTTAACAACTGTCTCACCTAGCAATGGAAATTTTGGGCTCAATTGTGGTTGTAAGTCAAGGACTACCTGTATTTATATACCACAATAAGAATTACCTTACCTGTGCACATAATGCAGCTGATGAATGGAATGAATAGCAAGAACCATTTCACCAATGTAGAACCTGGCCATGTCTTCCGGAAGCTTGTCTTCAAACTTGCTAAGTAATGTCAACAAATCACCACCCACATAGTAGTCCATTACTAAATACTAAAAAACAAGAACACTTACTTGTAAGAATCATTGTAGAATTATATCGTAAGTGATTACATGAAATTGTTCACTGGAATACAACTTTAATAAATGCTTATAGAAACTGGAGTCAAAGTGAGTGATTTAACTGGTCACACTGACTTTAAAACTGCTCCCTCTTAATTAATAATTAGACACATTCTCTCTCCCTCCCTCCCTGGTTATTTCATATACATATACTACTTTACAAAAGAGAAGCATTGATACATACAATATAATTAAAACAAATATAACTTCAAACTTAATAATTCTCATTGGAATAATTTAAAACAAAAATGAGAATGGAAAACAATGATCATAATGTTTTTCCTTTCCCCTTTGCTAGGGGGAAAATAATTCAAATGTTATTTGTAAAAACTGATGAAATGTATGGTTCAGTATGCTAAAATATGGTCCCAGTGGGTACACGATGCAGTAACTATGCTGAGGTTACGTTCTATGCTGAGGCTTGTCATTATCTGGGCAAAAGATTGCTTGCAAAACCAAAATTGTGCTGCCTCAATTGTTGTAAGAAAATGTTCATGTACATAAATTCCTTCCAATTAATTGGCTTCACTGCAATGATCAGTTATAGTCAAAAAAAAATTTTGCATAGCTTAATTCTACCATGATGAAAGATTCCTAGACATATACCAGATAATCTACTAAACTACATAGGAATGGACAGTTATACTGAATCTAAATAACAACAGCAATTTAGTGGTTCAATGTGTTTCCTGTAGAAATGAAATTACAAGAGTACTGATAAATTGCTGGAAAATACAGATTAGCCAAAGCTACACATACAAATTGCTTGTTAACTAGTATTTTTCATTTAAATATACTAGTTTTCATGTTTTTTTTTCTAACTTCTTACCATAGGCTGATCAGAGTAAAATATTTCAGGAATTAATTCCTGTTCACATCTTAAATAAATATAAACAGGAAAACATCAAAAATGGCCTCATGTATCAGCAGAGAAACCATGGGTGAAGTATACTTTATAACCTAAATGTGCTCTACTGAACTTTTTAAAGACTATTAAACAATATTATAATGTGTAATTTTGACAAATTATAAATTGTTAAGACTTCTATCTAACCAGTCTGCAAAGTAGCCCTGTGATAATAGATGGGTAAATTAATATGATATGAAAAATACAATGAACAAAGAAGGAAGCTAGTTCTGAGTCATTTGTACTTTTGTCAAGGTTCTTAAAAACTGTCCTCTATTTCATACACTTGAAATTCTTCCTTTGGCACTCCTTTCCTTAACAACCCTTCTCAAAGACACAAAACAATCAGAATATCATCCCAAGTAACTATTTGCATTTTCCTCATCCTCTTCATTTTTTTTTAGAAGATGGCTATTTACTTCTTATTGGATGCAAACCTTTTAGGAACCTCCAAACATTTATACCAGGGATGTAATCCTATGCACACTTACCTGGTAGTAACTCATTGAAATCAGCAAGATTTATTTCTGAGTAAACATGCATAGGATTGTACTGTAAAGGCGGTTTCTTTTCAATACTATTCCAGTTTTTATTGTCCGCAAGTGCTTCAGAGCTGAAAATGAACATTACAGAAGCCACAGTTGGCCCACAAACCAGTTTGGCCACTTCTGGATTTTAACAGCAGTCTTGAGATTTTGTGTATAAAATGACACATTAACAGTACTGTGCCAAGGTAAGTAACTAGATGATAAGTGTTCAACTGAACAATTTATCTAATTAAGTTAACTCTAACTCATTTTGTTATTTTTTTCTCTTTTAACATAAGGATATAAACAATTACAAATTGACCCAAAAGGAAGAGGATTCTAGATTTTAGACTAAACACCCAAATTTTATATACTTTTCAGCTGTGATTGCCAAATTCTACTTCAAATTATTTCATTAAAAATGTTTATTCCTTACTATACTTCAAAAAAGAACAGAATCAGAGGCCCATTCCAAGAAAGAATAAAGCCCGGACAAATATTAAATGTTCAATTCAATTAACAACTGCAAATAAAAATTGCCTGTAAAATAAGGTATCCCATCTGTAAATTTAATTAAGCACCTATTTGCATATACAAATAGAGACACACAAACTAGTCATATTACACACAAATATGCATACACTCACTGCAGTGAGAGATTGCAGAAATGTAGGCTCAGCTACCGTAAATTCCTGCATGTTTATTTGCAGTAAGTGTGCTATGCTGTGGAGGTTCTGGTTAGTCCAGCTTACTCCATGTAAATGGAACGTAAAGTGAGAAAGAAATTCTTGGGTTCTGGGTTGCAAGAAGAAAACTGGAGGCCTCTATACTGGGCTGCAATCATCACAACTGCATACTACTAAATCCCATTAAATTCTGTGTCCCTTATTTCCAGGAAAGAATGCTAAGGACTTTTAATTCTGTTCATTCAATTTGATAGCCCCATTCTTCTCTCAGCATCATTGATGCATAAAGGCTAAAGAACTGCAGAGCCTCTCTATCCAGTGATGGTTTTGTTGAGTTCTCAGGGTCTCTCCACTACAATCAATTGCCAATTACATATACGGAGAGTGAAAATAAATATTTGTGTCTTCTCTTCATTAGAAGATGAAGGTGAACTATAACAGTGATTTCTCCTACTTCCACTGAAATGATTCCTTTTCAGCTCTTTATTTAAATACTTACCTCTTATTTGTTCTGTTCCAATATTTTCAACAAATGCAAATCAAAATGGCACCAAGATCACACCAAGCTAAGGACAACTGCTAATACTTTGGAAGATAGGCTCAAGATTCAGAATGATCTTGACAGACTTGAGCATTGGACCCTATCCAACAAGATGCAGTTCAGTGAGAAAAGTTGAGGTGTTGCACTTAGGCAGGAAAAACCAAGGCACAATTAAAAGAGAGGCATGGCTCAAACAGTATCCCTGTGAGAGGGATCTAGGTGTCCTAGTGAATCACTGCTTAAGCAGTGTGCTGCAGCTCCCAAAAAAGCCAACATAATCCTAGGCTACCATCAACAGAGAGATAGCATCAAGATCATATGAAGGGATAATACCATTCCTCACTGCACTAGTGAGGCTACATTTGGAATATTGTGTCCAGTTCTGATCACAATATGAAAAAGATGCTGAGGACCTAGGAAGAGTGCAGAGAACAGCAACAAAGATGATAAGGGAATGGATATGTTTAGCTAACAAAGAGAAGGCTCAGGGAAGACATGATAGCAATCTTCCAATAAATAAAGGGCTGTCACAGGGGAAAGCATATTGATTTATTCTAGAGTAAGAAGCAGTGAGTGGAAGCTCATCAGAGAGAGGTCCAATCTGGAAATAAGGGAGAATTTTCTGACAGTGAGAATGATTAATCAATAGAACAGCTTGCTTTCCAGAACTGTGGTTGCTCTATCATTGAGGTTTTCAAGAAAAGATTGGACAACCATTTGACCAAGAGGTATAAGGACTTCTGACTTGAGCAGGAAGTTGGATTAGAAGACCCTATGGTCCCTTCCAGCTCTATGATTGTATGAATATCCCTTTCCCCTCACAGATGGCCTCATTGGAGGGGAGGGAGAGGAGAAATCTTCCTTTCAGATAAACGCAGTTGATAATGCTCTGAATTAAAAATATTTGGAACTGAGAAACCAGATTAAGAACTACTTCTTTATAGGCATATTGTACACACATACCAAATAGTTTTCATCCTGAAAAGCGTAGTGCAATGTTGTAATCCACTGACAGTCTCCATTCACCAAAACATCTCTCTCTTCTCGGAAACAAGCAGTCTAAAAATAAAAGAGTGAAAAAGGAGGAGAAAAAGTTGTTTAATTGCCTGACTTTAATAAACAAGGATGCAAATATTGTATTAATGTTTATGTAATATAAGATTATAACATTCATAAATATATCACATCTAAAATAATTCAGTATTTAACCCAAGGAACAAAACTTTTAGCTAATCAAAAATAATTTAAAAATCAAATTTAAAAAGCATGATAGATAGCATTGGATTCTTGAGATAATATTTTAGTTTTATAGTAGCCTGAATGTTTTTAAAATACCTACTGCAATATCCAGTCTCTTAAAGGTGAACATACTGACAGCCTTCAAGAGAACAGGAAACTTTTAAAATGTTTGCTTGAAAGAAAACAAAAATAAGACTAGAGAATGGGTAATACAAACCTGTCCAATTTATTCAATAATATTTCCTGGAAATGGGAGCTGAATTCCTTGCATATATCATATATCTCTGAGCCTATTTCTCCCTCTATCCATCCCCACTATTCTTATATGCTTTAAGTATTTAAGGGTCATGATTACTTCCAAGGGAAACAGAAGGTGGAAGATAATTATGACTTCAGAAAAAGTACTTCCTTCTGTTTTAATGAATGTCCTGGCTGAAGGCTTTATGTTACAAAGGATGTGAAACCCATATTAGTATCTAGGAACAAAGAGTAAAATTAGGATTTTTAAATATAGATCATGGAACATATTTCTAATTTTCTATCTCAATTCTTTGATCTGGGGCTCTTCTATCTCCATAAAATTCCAAGTCTATTCAAACGTCTATTTAACCCTACTTCCAAACTCCAGCCATTATCAAAAATTGCATTTAAACATAAGAAAGCTAAATTTCAGAATTAGATTAGTCATAAGAATTGCCACAAAAACCCAAAAATGTCTCTGACATGGCAGTGTTTTCTAATTGCATTTTTTCTTCTAATTTGTTCAAAATGGTTTTTTTTATTCAAATATGTGACTACTCTCTAAGTTTTCACAAAAATAATAAATTCAAACTTATTTAAGTAAAGCAATACTAAAGGTAGCACCTGATAGTATCAGACAGGCAAAGAAGATTCATGTATCTTATATTAAACTTTTAAATTGCCTCTCTTTGGAGGTTCACTGGTAGTTCATTCCATTCCATCTATGAAACTATTTACCATAGCAGGATTTCTTTCTTATTTTACACTATTTTAATATAAAATAATACCTCAACTTTACACTATTCAGATAATAAATCCATAAACTTTGTTAAGGCCTGGAGAATAATAGTCTGTTTTTGTTCTTTAACATTAAATGGCGAGGTATTTCAATTAGACAAGTATCTTGCAAAATATATCAATAACATTATTAATTTGTTAAGCTGAATTAGAATAATTTATAAACTGTTGCAACCATTTTATAGAAGCTATAACAACATAAAAGTGAAAGATTCTTCAACAATCCATTACTTGCCTTCTGTTATAATTATTTCAGGGTCATAACACAGAACATTTCTATGCATCACTCAAAAATATGCTTCACTAAGTTCAATTCGTGCAGAAACACACAGCCAATTTACTTTTTCTCATACTTTCATGCATGAACTATCTATCCAATTTCTTATGTTTGCCTAATAGTTTTATTATCCACTAGTTCTTCTTTCATTGTGACATTATATCCCAGAATAAGTATAATTACATAATTATGAGCTACTAATTGTAGTTAATAATTTGAACTATCCTAGGTAGCATGATGGAAATTTCTAAATCTGCTATGAATATGGGCTAGAAAAATCAATATCCTTATGACATAATGTACAAGGTTATAGTTTTTCAGCAAATATTATTTTGGTGAAAAAGATTATAATTTTTTTTAAAAGTCTGGCTCAGAAGTATTTACCTATATTTTCTAACTTTGGGAATATTTTATTTTATGATTTTGGGAATATCCACCAGTTCACCATAGTGGACCTTCCCTTAAAATATTTGAAAAGTTTTTTATAATATACAGTGCTGAAAGCAGGATGTTTCAACATAAACATACTGGGAACTAATCTGCACTGATTCAGTATCCTCTTCAAAATATTTAAAGAGATTTAGGATCTCTAATGTACATGAGCCTATATCTATACAAATGTGGTAGGGAAGAAGCAAGTCAAGAGTTTTCTTTTCCTATATATGGAATAGAGAGAGACAGATTTCTGTTAGTATCTAGGTATTTTTTTAAAAACTGAAATACTGTAAAATTTTGAAACTGATAGAGGACACACTATAATGGGAGGATAATAAACTGTGTTGACAGATTGGAAGATCTAAGAATAAAATATTCCTAGTAGAGTGAAAAGTAGACACTCAACTACAAATGCAACTTCCTATTCAAAACCTAGCACTATACAAAATGGGAAAATGGAAAGCTATAGAAACTGAATACTGAACTGAAAATACCCTACTTTGAGAAACTGCTGTTATGAATATGAACTGGACTGTTTCAAGCCTTTTGAGACCTTTTCACACTTACCCAATGCCAAAATGGTTGAAACTGCCCATTTTGAGTTTATAACATCTGTTTCACACTGAGTGGGATGTTTCAAATTTAAATTTGAATCAATTGGATTTGAAATATTTTGTATATCTTTACCCAAAAAACTTTTAAAATTTGAGTATTCTTATTGAATTTGGCTGTATTTTCATACATCAGTCGAGTGAACTTGTTAAGGTTTCAGACTAGAAACTCAGCGACTGTGAATTTTAGTCCTGCCTTAGGGACAAAACCAGCTGGGTGGCTTTGAGTTACTCACTTTCTCTCAGCCCTAGCACTGGGAACCGATGGCAAACAACTTCTGAAAAAACATACCAAGAAAAGTTCAGGGACTGGTCAAGGCAGTCTCTGAGAATCAAGCACGATTGAACAAGAAAATAAGATTGTATAAATCTTCATACTTAATAATATTGGCTAATGAATTCTTGCTTTATGTATGATGTAATGCACATTATATTAAATATCTTTATTATAACAAATAAAATATGTAAAATATATTTATTTAATAATCAATGCTTAATTTATTTATTTTTGCAAAATCTACTTCTTTATAAAAATGGAACCAAGCATGAGTCTTTTCTGAAATCCTGACTTAACCAAAGTCCAAGTTTCCATTTAGTAATTAACTTGGTTTTCATAGTAAATAAAAATAATGCTACATGAAAAAAGACAGACAGATTGGTAAATACAGAAAGTGATAAATGCTAGAAAAATATGGTATTTAATATGAAAAATCTTCAGGAAAAAAATAAATTTCCTATATGCTTAAGTAGTAACTGTTTAATCTTCTTAAGTCCCATTTATAAGGAAACCTGAATTGAAAATATTAGACTTACCTCTGCTCTTTTAAGCATTTCCCATTTATTTAGGATTTTCATTGCATAAATGCGCTCTGTACACTTCAATTTTACAACTGCAACCTACAATTCAAAAAATAAAAATAACTCCATGACATTCTAGTATTATTTATTTATTTCAGTTTTGAAGCCACCTGATTTTTGGCGTGTTACACATAAAAAATTAAAAGAAGACAAGGTACATCAAGGGGGGAAAAAGACATCAAACAGAGACAACACCCAAAGAAACAAACAGCAAAATTTACAACAGCTGCTGTAAAACTGGAAGGGAGTGAAGCAGTGGTATGGTATCTCACTTAATGACCCTTCACTTAACAACCCAGATTCTGTACCAAATTGGGTTTGTAAGTGAACATTACTTGTATCCACCATTAAGAATCTTGGCTGCTTTCAAAATGACATAAGAATTGGGTTCCCTCATTTTTATTACAGTTGACATTGGGGAAAATTTTCATGAACCCTTTACTTAGGTTTTGGTTTGAACAGCAAAGTTAATTTTACTACAGGTAGTTGTTGACCTATGACCACAATTGAGACCAACATTTCCATTGTTAAGCAAGACAGTTAAGTGAGTTTTGTTTCATTTCATTTTATTACTTTTTTCAGTGCCATTGTAACTTTGAATGGTTACTAAACGAATAGTTATAAATTGAGGACTAGCTGAAGTGTTCTTCTTTGTTCCAGTTTTTATTGATGGGGGGGGGGTGTAACTCTACTCACATCTCTCCAATTAAAAACAACAGATAGCAAATAATGAGGGGGGGAAATCCTTGCTACCTAAATACCTTAGAGAATCATGCAAGTGATACCAGGCTACACAAAGAAATCAAACAACGTCTTCCATTATAAGGCAGAGCCATAGAAAAGTAGCTTTGACTATTTTAACTGAAAAAAAATTATCCTAATGAAAGTGAATGTACATAGTTTCTATTATGTAAACGTATTTTGGGGACAATCAAAATCAACTCAATAACATACTGATATATTTAATAAGAACATTGCATCTTGATAAGAGAATTTAAAAATAGTGACTGGTCTTAATAATAGCAAATAATTAGGTTAGCTTTGTCCTGAGACTAGAATATCTTTTAAGCACAACTATTTATACTTTTATTTATACTTTAGGGAACTTTGTCCTGGACTTTTAGCATTGCCCTGGGGCACAGTAGAGATGGCATTGAACACACGTCAGTAACCTCTCAGAGTCAGGACAGCAATGGTGCAATTGTTCAGATCTCTCAGTGGCTTTTGATACCATTGATCATGGTATCCTTCTGGGTGGACTGCAGGAATAGGAGTGGAGGCGCAGTATTGCAGTGGTTCTCTCTCTGTAGTCAATTCTACTGGTATTGAGGATATTGAGAAGTTGGTATATAGGATGGCACTAGATTAGATATTTTCACGCATCCTATTATAACTACAGGAAGCTGATGGTTGATGTCATTCATCAACACAGGCTCATGTATCATCAATATTTTGGTGATACCAAATTGAACATCTCGAGCTCAACCTGACCAAATGATTCTGTCTAATCCCAATGTCTGAAGGCTGCTGGGGTCTGTATAGGAGGAAAGAAACTTAAACTCAATCTTGAAAAGACTGAGTGGCTGGGTACTTTTGTCTGGGACCATGAAGTCTTCATATTTAACTCTAAAATGGGGTAGAACTTCCCTGGAGAAAACTAGTGTGGACTCATAACTCCTGCTTGAAGAGTAGATCCTAGCTATAGCCCTTCTCACAGTCATTATGTTTGTGCGTGAACTACTGCAACATGCAACAGTGAAGATACCCTTGAAAATCACCCCAAAACTACAGATGGTCTAGAATGCATCAATGCATGAAGTTATGGGCACACCTTGAAATGTTTGTGTAATATCTTTGTATGCAGTCTGCACTGGTTAACAGTTAGCCTCTGGTTATAATTCAGTGCTATTTAAGACTAAGTCCTTCATGGCATAGAGCCTGAGTGACCATCTTTTCCCTACTTTTTCTTCCTATCCAATAAGATCTAACAGAATGGGCATGTTCCAAATTCTGTATTTAAAAGAGTATCATCTGATGGGATCTCAGTGGAATGCTTTTTCTGTCACAGTGTCTGCACTGTGCAATAGTAATCTCCAGAGATCTGAGTTATCTTGATCTTGCCATTCTTTAAATAGGTCTTGGAAGACCTGATTGTTTTCCTAAGCTCGTTGTTAGGAAGTGTGTGCTTTTGTGAGAATTTTGTTAATGTGCTGTACCTATTAATTCCCTACTTTCTTTTTGCTTTTATTTATAGTATTTGTTTTCAACTTATATGCTATGCATGGTTATTATGAATTCAGCAACTTATACATTGGATTTATATATAATATTGTGAGATGTAACACAGATACAAACAGGTCATCTTCAATTATCTAGCTTCCATTGTTAAAGGAAGGTGGGTTCAAAACAAAAAATTCCTCCATTGGAAAAAATCAGTCAACAGTCCTTACTCATCTGGGAGCTTTAAAGGTATCTTACCTCACCAAATGCACCTCTGCCAATGACTTTTATGATTTCAAAGTCATCTCGATGAAGTTGCATTTCCTTCACCAACTGGGTAAATGGTTTGGCTGTACGAAAATAAGAAGAAATCTCAAGTTAAAGTTTGTATATTGCAAACTGATGTAAACTTTCGGGTTGGTATCAATCTGTATATTAGTATAGATTTGATAATAAGCCATCAAAAATTGCTACCTCTATCACAGATGATGTGGTCAAGAAGAAGCCAATTCTTTTTTCTAATTACAAAAAAACCTATCTACTCTTCCTAGCACAACTAAACAATGAATTAAAAAAAAAATAGGTGTCCCCAAAAAAGCCCCCAACCCACTTATATTTTTCAGTCCAAATAAAAATATCAGCTAAGCTAGGAAACAATTAGGCAATGAAAATTCTCAGAGATACAGAATGAAACAATTATTAATAAAATAAGCAAAAGTGCTAACCTTAAAGAAGAACCTCAAGCCTAGCTGCCAGAAATTAACAATTAGCCACAGGAAGATAAGGCTTTCAGAAAGCTCCTAAGGTAAAAAGTAAGGCTTCAGTCAAGAATTATTTGGCCTTTGAATCTGAAAGAACCATTGTATAAAATTTTATATTACCACTGTCTTATTATCTCATACTTCACATGTCCTATTTAATATTTTAATGTGCATGCATATTAATGCAATGAATAATTCTAATCTTATCAATCAAATGTTTATTACTGCAATCATTCAGTTAAAGATGATTTGCATATATCAATAAAGAAGATTTGTGCTTCATACCTCTCAGGTTTTTCTGTTCTGTCTCCGATACCAAAATCTGTCAATTAACTTTTGCTTTAATGTAATTGGGCCTTTAAATATATTCCTAGGAGAAGTCTCTTATAGCAGTCAACACAATGTTGACAATGCCACATTCAGTAAATTACTTTGTTTATGATTTTCCTTTCCCAGATATCTTCACAGGATCTTCAAATAGAAGTATTAGGAACAAATCTGGTTTTCTGAAGGACACCAACTAATCCCATGTTACTAACCTTATGTAATCTAGAAGTAATACTCATACCATTAGTAGATCTAGAAGTACAATTTACTGGTAGTTTACTGAGTGCACGGAGAGATAATTGTTATGTACAATCTTCAATCACCTCAAATAAAACTAACTGCTTATCAAGCCAGGTCCTAGAAATTTCATTATGTGCCATCAACTTAGTATTGACTCTGAATGACCACACAGATCATTTTTCTCCACAACAATCTGTATTTAATTCTTTTAATTTTTAAATATTGTATATGTATTTTTATATGTGTATTTTATCTTGGCTGTTCACCGCCCCGAATCCCTTTGGGAGAGGGGGGCGGTATATAAATTTAAATTTAAATAAATAAATAATCTGTCCCTAGCCTGATCTTTCAGGGCTTCAAGTGGAACATCCAATACTGCTGTAATTAAGTCTAACCACTTTACTGCCATTCTTCTTCCATTTCCTTCCATCTTTCTCAAGCATTAGAATCTTCTCTATTAGTTAGAACTTTACATCATATATCTGGAGTAGGAAAAATTGACTGTGGTCATTGTGATTTGATGAGAACTCTTGAGTTCATTTGTTCAATGATCCATTTGGGGATTTTTTTTCCCCTTTGGATGTCCACACTATATTTCAGGAGTCTTCCTCAAGACAAAACTTCAAAAGCACCAATAGTCTTTCCATTTTCAAAATTCAACTTCTCTTTTTATATTTCAGAAAATATCATTGCTTATACTATTTTGATATAAACACATCACAACATCTGAATGTCTTTTTCAATGCCTTCATGAATAACCAATCTACAGCATATTTCTTAACAGCTTGTTCCTTTACTGTTGATGTTTGATCATAAAAGGGAGACGCTAACTACCTCTTTGATATCAATTCTACAACTTACAAGTGCTATTAATTAAACTACTAATTAAACAATAAATGACTTATAAATGACAATGGTTTGATTCACACAATATACTAATCCAAAAGCACATTAGAGCTTAGCACAATACATGAATAATTACAAAAAAATAAAATTGAAGACATGTTTAGAACATTTAAATATATATTTATATAACGGAAACACATTATACTACAATCGGCAACAAATCCAAAAGCAAACTTATTCTTATTCCAAGTTTACACACTTTTAATAATCATGTTCTATAGAAATGCATGCGCCCATAAACAACTATAAGAAATTTCCAAGTAAGATAAGAACAATTCTTAAATGTCCTCTTGGTCATGGAAATCGGACACACAGGTAAGTTTTATATTTTTATTAAAAAGGTCTCCAAGCAGAACTTTAATGGCAAGGATTGGGCAAACAATCATATTCTAAGCAACACTTGCTTTTCCTGCCTGACTCTTCCAGCTGCATCCCCTCAGGCTGCTGACCCTCCTATAACTCCTATTCATCTTCAGAGTCTGAGCTGGCCATGACACTAAGTGTAGCAAGTAATCAATAACTCGCACAATAGTTCTATTTATTCTAGCCCTCTTTTGAAATTAGCATCCAATCAACTTAAAATAAGTCATTTCAATGGCAACTCTGATCCATTGATAACTGAAGAAATTATGAAATCAACTTTCAACAGATATACTGTAGCAATAGCATTAATGTGAACCTAGCTATTACACATTGATTCTATGTTCTATAATCACAGACTGGACTGAATATTCCATTTTATAAGAAACAGTTGTACTATCTTAAATGCAAGGACATTTATTATTAAATAAACTTTGGTGGACTATATAACGTTATGGAATATTGAAACAAGAATATAACCATACCTATGATGAGAAGCAGGGAAGAACTGAAATAATATTAAAAAAAGCACTGGCTGGCCCCATCCCTCATCCCCCTCCCAGTCACTCCTCACCTGGCCTGAGAAGGTAAGGGCAATGGCAGGGGATGGAGAAGCAGCCGGGGCTGATTCTCTGGCACCTCACTTTTGCTGGACTTTCTTCCAGCCCTTATTGGTGCTGGGCATGCCTCTGTCACTTGGGGAGACACACAACCTGCTCTCTGCCCTGAGACACTGGCCTCACCCAGCCATGGCCAATGCCGGCCTCGCTAACACGAGGGCTGGTAGGATGGGAATAGATCCTAGAGGAAGGGACGATGGAAAGAAGGACGGCTTCGCAGTGCCCAGCCACAACTTTAAGAAGCTGAGGGCAGCGGGAAAAAAGGGCTGGCCTTGCCGAACCTCGCACGCCCACCCTGGAGGTCAGGCTCGAAGAAAGCCGGAGCGCCCTTGCCAAAGACGCTCATCGTCAGCCTCTCTCTCTCTCTCTCTCTCTCTGTCTCCCTCTCTCTCTCTCTCTGAAAAAGAACTGAACCTTAAGTAACCTATATTTAAACATCTCTATCTTAACTTTATTACCCACTGTCCTCCTCATTTCTTTCAAGGGTTAAATGTCCTTTCTTAATAAAGGAGAGAAACCTATTCCAGAGGCTCTCAACCTTTTGGGCAACATGAATCAGTTCTGTGGAGAGAGGTTTTTCCTTGGACTGGAGGGGCAATGGTTTCACATGCTGCTTGCAACCTGCAGATGGGGCTTTGCTTGTTTGCATGGACTGGTTATTGGCATGCAGTGGACTGGTGCCTGCCCATGGACCGGGGGTTGGGGACCCCTGATCTATTCTATTCATTTCTGCATCTAATACCAATTCTGACATAGTATTTCTAGAATGACAGTCTTAATTAAATAGTCTATTCATAAATTTATTTATTATAATTATTTTATGTCACCAATTTTAAATGTCTTTGGAGAGATTTACAAACATGAGCAAATCTAAGGCTCATGAACAAGACTGTGAACCAGGAGAAGGGAGAAAAGAGAAAGATAATACGTCTGATCACCTTCAAAAACACATTATGCACACATAGAAACATTAGTATCTCAGATAAGTACTGTAAATAGCCTGAATATGACTGCATACAGTCCAATTTCTCTTTGATCTACATCATACATGATTATTTCAATGTTACTGCCCATTAGAGAGGGTGAAATAAGGGCAAGGTAATGTATACTATGAGGAAGTGTTTAGGAACCAAATAAGAACAAAAAGATTCTTATTTTTCATCTGAGTTCCCTTTTACAGAGAAAAAAAAAAGAATTCCCTGAATACTGTACATTATAATTGCATTCAAGCAACCAGAATGCCTATCTTGAAAATGAGAGATAAGTTACAAAGGAAATAACCCTGATGTTTTATAAATACTCCTGAAGGATCTTTGAATGTTATCAGACACAAACATTCATTCATGTGTGCGTTACATAATAATCCTAAAAAAATTATAACATTTTGACTTCTATGGGAAACCTTGTCCAACTTTATCCTCTCAAAAGCAAGCCTGGAAAATGGACTGGGTGGAAGGCAAATACTTGTGTGAACAGCTTTTATGGCATATACAATCTACTACAGGCAGTCCTCGCTTATCAATTGTTCGTTCAGTTACTTTTCAAAGTTACAATGATTCCAAATGAATGGTAGATACAAATGGTAGTTTTTGTGATCAAAATTGGCAGCCTATCCATATTTATCACGTGATGTGATTGTGCTTTAATTCCACCAAACTGCCTATCTCCCCACAATATATTCACCCCTTTCGCTGTCCTGTGCTCTGTTGCTGCTGCTTACCCCTTACAGAGGCATCCCAAAGGGCCAACCATTGCAATATCTGAGCACACCCTGTCAGCAGGAGGAAGAAGACATCAAAAATCAGCTGTGGGGACATAGGGAAGCAGGATTAAACAATGGCAGTGGAGTGCAAGGTGGCCAAATGGACAGAGAAGGGGGAGGGGAGATAAGCAAATAGGGAGAGCTGCAGAGGAAGGCTCAGCGGGGCAGCTCTCTTCATCTGCTGAAGAGAGTTCAATGGTCCAGGCAGGAAGGAGGCAGCAAGACCGAGCTGGCAGTTTGCACAGCATAGAAAAAGCATGAGGTCGTCAACTAACTACCACAACAGAGACTACCAGTACTGTCCCCATAGGCGATATGGTCATGTGATATGGTCATGTGATTATTTTGCCCAATGATCACTTTGCTTCACAACAGAAATTCCCAGTCCCAATTAGAGTCATTATACAATATGACTGTAGAAGAGCAAGTGCTTTTCTGACATTTTTCTCATTGCGCTATTAAAAAAAAACATTCTGAAGTGTGAAGGAACCTGTTATTCCTTTCTCACGTAACTGATAAAACAGAATGAAATGCTTATTCATGTTTGTATCATACTTCACTAATAGAATTAAGGAGAGGGAAGGGGAGGAGGAACAGAAATAAGTACATCTTATAAGCAGTCCTTTTGAAGACTCAAAAGCCTTTTCTTTGAAGACTTCTTTCAGCTCAGAGCTGAAGAAGTTTCTTGGATGAGAAGCAAAACGTCTTCAAACAAAAACCAGAAAGTCCAGTTGCCTCTTGAAAAAAAACACCTTTGGGACAACATGACCTGCATGACTGAGAATCTCCATAGACATTTTTATCACATGACCTAAAATGGACACCTAACATCAAAAAAGCACAACAAAGAATGTTCTTTCTGCACCAACTCAGAATGCTCAAACTGCCCAAGGAGCTGCTGATACAGTTCTACAGAGCAGGGTTGCCAACCTTTTGGAGCTCAGGGACCACCAAACTCATAATTTTAGATCCCAGGGACCACTAACTGGTTCTGTGGGCGTGGCCTAATTTGTGGGTGTGGCTTGGTGATCATGTGACTGGCTGGGCATGGCTTGTATGTAAATATTATAAATATTTATGTAAATATTGTTTTTTTTTAATAAAAAAGAGCAACTTTTACCCAAAATCAGGCAAAGCAGGCAGATTGAGTTGCTCACAGAATCATTCAATGATCTATCTATCTATCATCGGCTAGCTCTGTCTCTCAAATTTTCTTGCCGTGAGTCTGCACTAAATTTGCTTGCAAACAAACCTTCAATCCTAAGGGAGGTTTGGCTGTGCTTAGCTAGAAAGCAAGAAATCCAACCATTTCCTGCTTCCTAGCCAATTTAAACCTCCCAGTACAGCAGAACAGATGATGGTCGAAAAACGGAAAAATAGCTACTTTGCAGACAAATTTGCCGGGTAAGGAGTGAGTGGGCGGGGAGGGTTGCTGCGGGCCATGTGGGCTGAGCAGCCTTGTGTTTCTGTGCAGCCTTGATTAATTGCTTTGGGGGGGTGCTCTGGGGGTGAGATTTCTCTGTGGCCCACCAAAATTTTCTCACAGTCCACCAGTGGGCCGTGGCCCACCAGTTGGCGACCGCTGTTACAGAGGAATTATTGAGTCTGTCATCTGCACCTCTATAACTGTCTGGTTTGGTTCTGCAACCCAACAGGACAGACACAGACTTCAGAGGATAATTAGGACTGCAGAAAAAAAAATTACTACCAACCTGCCTTCAATCGAGGACTTGTATACTGCAGGAGTCAAAAAAAAGGCTGTGAAAATATTTACAGACCCCTCACATCCTGGACATAAACTGTTTCAACTCCTTCCCTCAAAACGATGCTATAGAACACCAGAACAACTAGACACAAGAACAGTTTTTTCCCGAAAGCCATCACTCTGCTAAACAAATAACTATTACAAAGTCTGCACTATTATTACTGTTAATCTTCTCATCACTCCTTATCACCCATCCCCTCCCACTTGTGACTGTATGACTGCAACTTTGTCGCTTGTATCCTTACAATTTATGACTGTTTCCTAGTATGATTTGATTGCTTATTGTACCCTATGACTATCATTAAGTGTTGTACCTTATGATTCTTGACGAATGTATCTTTTCTTTTATGTATACTGAGAGTATTTGCATCAAGACAAATTCCTTATGTGTCCAACCACACTTGGCCAATAAAGAATTCTATTCTATTCTATTTATAAGCAGGTAGTTCAATTTAAAATCCAGTGCTTTCAAAATGAAACTAAAACTCAAAATGCTTTAAGAAAATAATGTTCCTTTTTCTTCAAAATGGATACATTGTGAAGTAATTATTGTTGCTGGATATAATATAAATATGATATGTGTACATAACATATTGCCCCTAAAGATAGAGAGCAAAGGGTAGCAATTAGTGAACACAAAGGTGTGGTATACCATTCTGTTTTTTCCACTTCCTTGTAATGAGTTGCATTACAAAACCAGTCATACTCAATTTTGTCCTCACCCTATCTTACTTCCTTAGTGATCTAATTTTGATTGAAAGGCCAATGAGAGTCAAACCTTTGC
Organism: Bungarus multicinctus; assembly: GCA_023653725.1. NCBI lineage: Eukaryota > Metazoa > Chordata > Lepidosauria > Squamata > Elapidae > Bungarus > Bungarus multicinctus. The sequence goes on from CM042838.1 coordinate 137,258,383, forward strand.
CTTGGGCAAAATCCATGAAAATGTATGAATCACACTCACTGTTGTTATAATTACAGTAATGAAACAAATTTTCAATAGTGAAACTTTAAATTTGTAAGGAATGCTAGAAAAAAGTTTCCCAGATGATTTGTTTTGCAGGCTCAAACTTTTGCTTGAGAAGTAGCCTTTCTTTAGAATGTCTTTTTTGTCTACTATTCCCTTAATTAAATCTGCACTCTGGATTAATATTTAGAAAAACATTGTACAAAGCCCATACAAGCGAATACAATGATCTAAGCTACTCTATTGAAAACATCTACAAAATGTTTGGGACCAGAATACCTAAATAAACAAAAATCTGCCCATCTATCATAATAATGGATCCGCCCATATATCATAATAAAGAATGAACCTCCAGTATGTCCCAGCTCTTCCAAGTTCTAACTGCTGAAAAAAAAAATTGTGGGGGAACTCTCTGTTGAGCAAGAGTCAATTTTGGAATATGACATTCTTGAGTCATAGAAGTACGCTTTGCTCCCTCGCTGTCAATTTTTCATTTATCATGTGAAAAGTTTTAGTTCAGATTTTTAAAGAGATGTATTTTTTGTCTTTTCCCCTTCCTCCATCACTCTAGTTTAAAAATCAGTGCTTTTAAACTTATGTCCATAGACTTTGATAAACTAACAGATCATGGGTCCCCTGTTTAATCTAGAAAAGCTAATCAGACAACAAAATGAGATTTCATAGAAAAATGGAATCAGATAAAACTTCAAAAGTATTCTACATTCAATTATAATAACTGAACCTATTCTTCATTATATGTCTTGATGGTACAATTTACTGCTTGAAATCATTCTATCTATACCCATCTAACTATAACAAAACAAAACTCTGTTTTAACAACTCATCAATCGTCACATAAAAAGACCTACAAATAATTATGGGACATCTAGTGAAAATCCATCTAATGAACACCTGAAACCCATCTGATAAAAAGAGGAAAAAGCTGCACCAATAGTGTTGCAAGTTTTATATCAGCATCATATAGCAAAAAGAAAGGCAATATACATCCTGATGCACCAGGAAGCATTTTTTTTTAAAAAAAAATCCTACTTTTTTTCTCAAACACTACAGCAACTTTTAACATGGTTGAATAGCTAGAACTTAGGGTGGGTATCACTTAATTCTCCACTACATATGTCAAAAAGAATTTATAGGATTCTATGTCTTTTAGGGAATGACTAAGCCCCTCCCCAAAAAGTTAGCATTTGCTTATTTAATTATTAGCATATTTCTAGGGCAACCCATGTTAACCAGATAACTCTTGGCAGTTTATAAAATATGTAATAAAAAGACCATATCAATGCCTTATAGTAACATCACATTAAAAATTGAGGCTCCTTACATATTTAACAGCATAAAACAGAGCACACTGGTTGGGATTCACTAACATCATGGCTTTGTGCAGTTTCCCCCGTTTTTGGAACGCATATGCAATGGGAAGGAAGATATAATATATCTATATAGTATATAATGGGAATAACGTGTGTAAGAGAAGCAATGGACTCTGGAAGCACAGAGTGTGGAGGGGTGAGTTAATTTTTAGAGAATCCCTGAAGCTTCCTTTTTTTTCCCTCAAATCATTAAGAGCCCTGGTGGCACAGTGGTTAGAATGCAATATTGCAGGCAAACTCTGCCCGCAGCCTTGGAGTTTGATCCTGATGGGGCTCAAGACTGACTCAGCTTTTGATCCTTCCAAGGTTGGCAAAATGAGGATCCAGATTGATATGCAAATAATGCTTATACTGTAAAATGCCCAGAGTGTTGTAAAGTGTGATGGGGCAGGATATAAATCTAAGTGCTATTACTATTGCCTTTCCATGATGAATGTTTACAAGAGCAGTGAGTTATGAGGAGGGTTATCAGGCTTGCCCATGAGGAGTTGAGTCACTACCAACCTTTAATTGGACTGTGGCAATAGGATCAGACAAACTGGCAATGGGACAGATTCCTGACAAGATTACAGCTTTGTGTGTTAAAACAGACATGGAATGGATAAGGAATCCATTTCATGTTAAATTGATACCTGGATAATGGCTAGTACCAAGGGGAAGTCCAATGGGTTCATGGGGAAGGCGGTTATATACAAAATTCATTTATTGTTTCAAGGACCACCACATTTTTAGAAGTCCCGGTAGAATATTGATGAATTAATTTTAAAAAATGTTGGCTTATAGATGTTTCAAGTTGTCTATTTTAGTGAGTTCATGACAAATGCATTTCTAATCAATAAGATTTTATGGATTCAGAAGCAAACAATGCATTCCAATTGGATAAATTTAATATTTTACTGTAATTACTGATTAACAATTTGTAATACAATGTATACCTTCTGAGTTTTGTTGCTGAAGTGACTGTTACAGATAATTAAAAAATACAGCAAAAATGAAACTGTTGCATAGATTGTTTATATTCTTAGAGATAACATTTATGTGATTAGGAAAAAAAACTTTATTTTACCAGTAGTATTGGTCTTTGGACATAGCTTAGTGATAAAACACAAAGTTCACATGCAGAAAGTCTAACTCCCGGTATAAAATACTTTCAAGTCAAAGTGCTAACTTCATGAGCACATTGTGTAAACGTCTTGGTAACAAAGAGAACATGAAACAGTTTTATATTTCCAAATATGTTTCATTAATGTGGTCTTCATCTTTATAAGTAATGGGAGACTCATATTTATTCAAAGGAAATTATTTCTGGACAGCACGTTTTAATAGGAATGTATACAATAAAGATTTTCCTTCCTACAATTATTGTGTCCAGTATCTTTTTTTGCTCTAATGAAACTTTCAAGTGAAAACAGGATAATTTTTATATATTGTCCCCAGTGGTGGGATTCAAATTTTTTTACTACCGGTTCTGTGGGCATGGCTTGGTGGACGTGGCAGTGGAAGGATACTGTAAAATCTCCAGTCAAAGGTGTCATTTGCCAGTTGTACGAACTACTCAAAATCTCCGCTACCAGTTCTCCAGAACTGGTCAGAACCTGCTAAATACCACCTCAGAGCAAGAGCTGTGTAAATTATATACAAAACCACAAGTGTTAAAATCAGTGCATATCCATCTCTATACCACCTCTTCCCCCAAGAAATTCTTTATTTTATTTATATTCATGTTTCTAAACAATTAACTTCAGCCAGCTGTCACTCAGTTTAGACTTCATAACACTGTAGTTAATTTTTGTTCAGTGTCTTTATTTTACTATATGCTTGACAGTTATTACAATTTATTTCTAGAATACTGGTTTTTTGCAAAGCAAACATGCAAAATGGAACTGATTACACATAGTAAGAAAGATACAAAGAAATTATCTTCATTGTTTTCAAACTGACATAACAAATGACAAATGCATTTCTATTACTATGAAACTAAAACACCATAGTCAGCTGAGGAGCCAGAAATGCTACTCCTCTATCAGTAATGTTTCTTTTTTATTTTCCAAACTTTAATATTCTATGGAATTGATTTCAAAAGCTAGAATCTATTGTAGTGAAAACAGTCGTTGATTTTCAATAAATAATAATTAAAATGAAAAATTGCTTTCACTAAGTGTTTGGTACCCTTGTGGTCAAGAACATGGAAAATGTGCTACATCCAACAGTAGGAGTACAGATGTAAAAATTATAGCATCCCTCAGTAGAATGGACTACCCCTATACAGCTCTGCCAAAATCTGTTATGTTCTAGAATACATTTTGAGGCATTAGGGAACAGCAGATTAGACAAATATAATGGCTAAGGAATTGAGATAAAAGTAGGAAGACCCAGATTAAAACGTACTGTCTGCTATGGAAGCTTACTGGGTTAATTTGGACTAGTAAATTACTTTCAGTTCCACCTACCTCAGAGGGTATGGGGGAACTCGGGGAAATTAAAGAAGGCAGCACTATGTATGTCCTGAGCTCCTAAAGAAAAGATAGGATATAAATCTAACAAATATTAATCTACTAACGCTGCAAGATAGCGACTGTACTTTGGAGTCCTTGTTACTCTCTGAGCGTGATTGTTTGCTTGCAGATGTTTTATTATTACTCAATTAAGCAACATCATCAGTACTAATGAAAGTGAGGTTTGCTCCCTGTTTATATACTATGGTTTGTCCTGCCACTATTGATGGAAGTTGATTTTTTTTTCTCCTCAACAGGTTCTTGTTTAGACTATGGTTTCTGCTTAATTATTTGTCTGGATTTTATACTAGGAATAAGATTTTTTGCATCTGAAGTCTGTAGCTGGCAAGGCTGTTTTCTGGTCTTTTTATTTCTTTCTAAGCACTTAGCATTTGAGGGATAATGTCATTAAGGAGACACTGGAAAACACAAAGATAAAGATATAAAAGACAATTAAGGGAAATGGCAAAAAGGTTGCAGATTTGATAAGATATTAAAATAACTGCATAAGAAGAAGAAAACCAAAGCAGTGGGAACCCAGGAAAATGAAAGGCCTGCTTTCAGATTCTTTCTTTAGAATGGTTGGGATGACCTTTAAGTAGTATAGTTCAAAAGGAACTACAAAAGCAGGGAGGATTGAATATTTAAAAGTCTTAACTGAAATGGAGAAACTTGTACAAAACTCAGCATTTGTTGAGCTTATTTATAAGTTATTGAAATAGATTTGGAAACCAAGCAAATTATAGACTTTTATCATTAAATGAATGCAGAAATTAAATGGTACAATAACGGAAATACCAACAGAAGATAAATATTAAATCTACTATGAATGTTACACTTAGAGAAAGCCAGTATAAAAAGTTTTACCACTGGTATATTACCCCATTGCTATTAAGATAGATATAGGTAGTCCTTGACATATAACCATTCATTCAGTGACCAAAGTTATAACAGCCCTGCAAAAAAGGTGCTGTATGATCGATTCTTACACTTTGCATCACAGCAACCCTAATGGGGGGGCATGGTCATGTGATCAAAATTCAAGCCCTTGTCAACCAGCATGAATCTACAATGGTTGCAGTGTTTCATTTGCAATCTTCTCAGTCACTTTCCAACAAGTAAAGTCAATAGGGGAAGCTGGATGCACTTAGCAATCACATTATTCACTTAATTGTGGCAAAAAAAGATGGTAAAATCAGGTACCATGCACTTAAATGCATTGCTTTGCCTAGCAACAAAAATTCCAGTTCCAGTTTTGGTCACAAATCAAAGATTACCTTCTGTACCTGTAACTCATTTTCTAAAAACAGTTGGAATACAATATTCAGGCTGTATCATTTTTTCATATTTGCTGGCAATGCTATAAACTCCAACAAATTAGATGTCTGCTAAGTGTTGACAATAAGTTAATGACACTTAATCAAAAAATACTATCAGAAAATTCCTTAGGTATCTTTAAATATCCTAACCCCAGGGGTGGGATGCTACTGGTTCTGCCCAGCTCTATAGAACCAGTAGCTCTGAAGAGCAGCAGACATAGAACCGTTTCTGTGTCTGCTGCTGTTTGGCCCACCCGGGCTCTTACCTGTCCTTTATTTCCTGCTTTTTCAACCTCAGTTGCTTTGCGCGGCACAGTTGAGGTTGAAAAAGCAGGAAAAGTGGTTTTTCAAATGCTGCGCACCTGCACGCAGCACTCATCAGCTGTCCGAGCGGCACAGCTTTAGGTGTATTACAGTGCATGCAAAACACAATCACCAAACTGATAATAACACCGGTTGAATCCCACCTCTGCCTAACACTATTCCTTGAATGAAATTAATCTTAGTATTATTCCAAAAAAAATTATATTCTTGACTATGTTATATAAGGATAGCCATATACAATCTATAAAACTATCTTAAAGCTAATTCCAACTATCTGTCACAATTATTTTGCTATGCAGTTGGCTACTATCAAGGTTTACCTAGAAACAACTAAACTGTCACTGACAATTCTATTACTGTTTAATTATACATGTGCAAGCATTTAAGAACATTCATAGCAGGGAAAGTTAATACAGATTTATGCATCAACTGTAAATAACTTTTCTTTCAGACCTGCAAAAATACTGATGTTTCAGGCAGATATGAAACCATTTGAAATAACAATTCAAACAGGTGCCTATAATGTAAATTTTGTTCACTGAATGCCATAATAATGACATTTTAACAACCCTGAATATCAGTTCCTTCAAGACAATTGATTTTTTAAAGGTTCAGTTACATTATAAAACATCTCTATATTCATTTATATTGAAAGATTTAAACATGTAATCTATGATATTTCTGAAAAGGCAAAAATAATATTTTGGAGAGATTTCAATAGCTTGATGAAAATAAATACACATATTTACTTTGTAAAATATTGAAATATATGAGTTCATGCATTAAAGCTCATTTTATAATGGCCCTTGAGAAATGAAACAGTTTTGGGCAGCCCAATACTATTATGTACATCCTTGGAAAATAGCATCCTAAAGAATTTGCCTCCCAAACCCCACTTTCCTTCAGACAAAATTCTGTTTGTCAATTTGACTGCAGTTTGTTTCGAAAGGGATTTCACTTATTTCGGTGATCAAACTTATAGTGTAAAAACCTCCTGGATCTAACATCATACTTGATACACAAGCAGTTATAGCTACTAAAAGCAGCTTTATCACTCTGTGCATTGCAGCCTTACTACAAAACCAGACCTAGTCTCTATTATTCCTGTTCTATTCATGCATAAAATAGGCTACTGTGGAGTTCTTTACTTGGGGTTGCTTTTAAAGATAATTCTGGAACAAATGAACAAAATGGAATCATCAGAAAAGCCTTGACAGTGCTTTCAATAATCAGAACACATTGTGTTTCAGCTGAATCAGTTATTTATCCATTACAAAACTCATTTATTCATTTTAAAGATGGAAGTGGGCCAAGACCAATGTCCCTTTATACACTCCCTTCATCTGTGTGAACATGCCCAAGCTTTACGATTAGAACTGAAAGGGATATACACAGAAGACCGGATCTTCTTGATAGTAACAGAACATTGGAATACTCTTTTCTGAGAGATTTGGCAGGGTTCCACCTGTTTTGATGTCAGTGGTTATTAGAAAAATCTAATTACATGTGATAATAAAGCAACAAAAAAGTTGATTTCTGGTATATTAAACAGTATCAAATGAAAGTAAGATATTGCACAATACTTTACATTCATTTATAAAACTCTTATTAGCATGACTAAAAATCATTGCATTATACAATTGTAAAAGTGTGCGTCACTTGGATCAAAAGCAAGCAAGAGTGCTTCAGAGCATGTGAACACCAGTGTCAGATAACATCTTAAAACAGGCCTAGTGAGGGTATCAATGCTACCTCCAAGGCTTTCTTCTCCAATTCTGATCTAAATGCAGCGTATCTTTATTCAGTTGTCTAAAGAAGGGAAAGTTAAAATCTCTATTAAGACTTGAAGAAATACATTGTACAAATGTAATAATAATTCTGTTAGGGCTTGTTGATGTTCCTTTCATGCTCTTCTCAAAATTAGTCCTTTAAATCCATTCATACGGACAGAAAATCAAGTATGATCCAATGTAAATAGATTTGAAGAAAAGATTGTGAAGTATAAATTGTTAAAATATTTCAATCAAATCAGATGCAATTACTTATTCAGTAGTTTACTAAGGTAAATTTAATTCAGTAAAACATGAAAACCTATTTGCACACTGAAAACTGCAAATAGAAAACAAGCATTGTTCTTCATTCTGCATTTACATAATCTTCAGGCAAAACCAACTTCTATGTTCAACACACCTTTCTTCGATTAAGGAATACTAGTTAGTCATACCATTATTGTTATAGATGTATACAGTATTACCACCCCATTTAAAAATGCAATACTAAAAACTAGTTACATCAACTGCATCCCAAGATAGAAAAAAGATAAGGATGAAATAGACAACATGCCACAGCATATTTAACCTTCAAATTCCCCACTAAGCCCAATAGGAGGGCACGTTCTTAAAATGTATATCTAATACAATTCTCTTTTAACAGTTTTTTTTTTAACTTGCCACTTTCACATTTAAACCTTCTTAGGATTCTACAATTGTACATCTTATTGAATGGCTCTTTGCTATATAATGCTTTATTAATGGAGTTTGAGGTTTACTCCAGTTTAAATGCATTGTTGAAAATATGTTTAACAGCCCTGAATATCATGCTTTACCACATGGGAAATTATGACATTCAAGTGTACCAATGCTTCTGCATAATTTCTATTCTAGTATCATGTTAGCTTGTATACATTAGCAGACTTTAATATTATTGATCATCTGCACAATCAGATTATATTTAACAATGAACACCAATAATAATATATTATTTTACTTGCAAGAAGATAGCTATTGTTAAGTTAAAGATATAATTAATTTTGTAAATCCTTTTTTATACTCTTAACTCTCTGTAAGACCTCCCTAAAATACTTCCTTCATTCAATGGATGCTCTAAGATTTGTGCTTGTCTAGAAAAGTCCCTAAAACTTGGACCATTTCTGTTTTATCTCAATAGCTAAGGCTTTCCTGTGGTACATGGTAGCTTTCAAATATCAAGGTGTTAACATCTACATAATTTCTCCTATATGTGTCTGTCATATTATTGTTCACTATGTTCACTTAAATATATATTAAATACTTATTACTGTAATAAAATAGTTTCTGTGGAATATTAACAAATTGTTCAAGCTACATAAGTAAAATCTTACATATTACCTTCCCAAATAACAAACATATAAGAAGAGTCAACATCAACTTGTTGGTGCATAATCACTGCTCAGTGACTAAGATGTTGAGCTTGTCAATTAGAAAGGTCAGCAGTTTGGTGATTCGAATCCCTAGCACTGTGTAACGGAGTGAGCTCCCATTACTTGTCCCAGATTCTGCCAACCTAGCAGTTGGAAAGCATGTAAAAATGCAAATAGAAAAATAGGGACCACTTTGGTGGGAAGGTAACAGCGTTCCATGCTCCTTTGGTGTTTAGTCATGCCAGACACATTACCACAGAGACGTCTTCGGACAGCGCTGGCTCTTCAGTTTTGTAAGGGAGATGAGGACGCCCCCTAAAGCTGGAAACGACTAGCACTTATGGGTGAGAGAAACCTTTACCTAATTTAAAACTAATTCTGGAAATTCAAAAGGTTAATAGAAAATGGATTAAATCCTCTCAACTTTGTCTTAGTAGATGTGGAGGGAATGATCAACTTTCAAAGAGATCTGCTAAATGAATCTTACAAAATGCCTATGATTTCCACCATAGTTATAAAAGGATGCTGTTTAAGTGTGAGGATAAATGAATAGCCCTCTTTCCAAAGCTTATAGCACTACATTAAACAAATGTTGGCTAGAGATTTTGATTATTGTGCTATTCTGAGACACTTTCTTTTGTGCAGGACTCTGGATCTATGTCTTTTCCTATAATCCTAATTATTGTTATGCTTCCAAAAATAATGCCCTTGCTTTGATCAAGTTTTTTAATCTATATTTGTCTATACTGTTTCTGCTCTCATCTATGTTAGACTCCTTCCTCCTAGTTAGGCTGATCCTCATCACTACATATCTGGAGTTGTTGAGAACTCTGAATTCCAGGATTTGGATCTGTAAGACTTCTTTTCCTTCATGTCTATTTTATTTTATTTATTTTTCACATTTCTGAACTATTTTTTATTTATTTAGACAATTTATATAGCTGTCCACCTTATAGGGCTGTGCTGGCAAACCTATGGCATGCATGCCACAAGTGGCACGCAGAGCCATTTGTGTGAACACTTACCTGCACTGTGTATGTGTGCGCCTCCCAACTGATTTTCGGCCCATTTGAGGCTGTTTTCACCCTCCAGGAGGCTCGAGGGAAGCCTCTGCAGTCTCAGGAAGCTGAAAAACAGGCCTTCTGGAAATACCAGAAGTGCCCGTTTTCAGCCTCCGGAGGGCCTCTGCAGCTCAGGGGAGGCCATTTTCACCCTCATGGAGGCTCGAAGAAACCTTCTGGAGCTTTGGGAGCCTGAAAAATGGGCCTTCTGGAATACTAAAAGTGCCAAAATGGGCCTGTTTTCACCGTTTGAGCCTCCCCCAGGCTCCAGAGACCCTCCAGAGGCTGAAACCGGGCACTTCTGGTATTTCTGGAAGGCCCATTTTTCAGCCTCCCAAGGTGCAGAGGCTTTCCTCAAGCCTCAGGGAGGGCGAAAACGGCCTCAAAGAGGCCAAAAATCAGCTGGGAAGTACGCACATGGACAGTGCAGGTAAGGGGACGGGGTGGGGGTGTTGCCTGTGCATGCGCAGGGGTAGGGGCACATTGCATTGTGGGTGCCGGCACGCACGCTATCAACGTGTGCATGCTTTCAGCACATCACAATGAAAAGGTTCGCCATCACTGTTGTAGGGGATAATTCTGGGTAGATAACAACAGTGATAAAAGCACAAACAATAAACCCAATTCAAAAAGGAAAGAAACAAAAAATATCAAGCAAAACCAGGGACTCAATCCATAACTATACCCATTGCCCAAGTTCCAATCTTATTGTCCCAGAGCCTGGGAAAAAAGCAAGGAAAAAGCATCACCAATTTTTAGAAGGCTAAAAGCATGGGCAGCCTGCTGGATCTCAAAGGTGTTCCACAAGCCAGAAGCTGCTATGGAATATAATTACCACTGCCTTTATTTCTTTCTGTCTTGAGGTGCATTTGACATAAGTAATTTCAAAACTCCATTTTTGTATGTTGCAATAACATTCACCTATAACTGCCATGCTGTAATAAATCTATCTCACAGTCTTATGGTCAGGAAATAGTATATATTTAAGTTTTTGTTACCTAAAGTGTCTGTAGATACAATATGAACAATGTCTATTATGATTGCGTTATTAAAGAAACTCATATTTTACCTTCAAAATAGTTTCAAAATCAGATGGCCAGAACAAGCTATTGAAGAAATAAAAGAGGTCTGACTGCTGATTTAAGTCTCCTTAATTAAGTGTGTGTGTTCTGGAGCCTGTATAGGAAATGATACAGTTCTAAGGAGAAGCTAATAAGTATAGGAACAATATCTACATTGCATCTAAAGCATCAAGGAATGCAATGGCTCATGAGATTAGAAGGCTGATGAATTGGCAGCCTTGCATTCCAGACTAGTTGCCACTGCAGAGCGGGATGAGCTCCCATCACATGCTCCAGCTCACTCCCCGACCCAGCAGTTCGAAAGCAGGCAGGTGATCGCAAGTAAATAAATGGATATCACTTTGGTGAGCAACTTCAGAAAAGGAGCCCCCAAATGGGTGTCCCCCGGGGAACGGTGATCTCACCAACAAATCTTTTCACCACGAAAGCACTTTGGTGTTTCCAACACGGAAGTATTAGTATCCAAAGCATCCTTGTCCACTTCAGATATTAAATATTGTATTTCTGTTCAATTGTATATTATAATATCTTAATTCTTAGCAAAGGAATTCATACTAATGACCAGTTCATTAGTCATGAGAATAGTTAGTTTTCTAAACTTGAGTGTACTGATATTTTCATCTTTCCTTTCAAATGTGATATCTATACCCAGTTACCCACCATTCACTACAAAAGTGATTTTATTTCGAATTCTGTTCCTCTAAACTAAAATTGGCTATTATTTAGTTTATACTTCAGTCATCCCATAATATATGAAACTGATTTACATTGAATTAGCCTATTAAATCATTTTCCTTAGAATGTTTGGAATCTTCTAAATCCAAGGTATGTACTCTTTACTGAGCACTCAAACTTTCCCACTGCATGTACCTTGGCAAAAGTTCCTGCAACAAATATTGGCATCAACATATGAATTAATGTTCAACTATTTCCTAATTCTTCTACAATACAACGCAAATTAAATAGTATGTGTGTTTTTTAAAGAAAAGAAATAATGGCAGTGATGGCAGTAGCTAAATTGTCATGATAGTAACATAGTTGCGTATCTCTGTCAATAATGACACTGAACTAGTCCAATATCAGCATTGAGTATGTAAGAATAAAATCAAAATTAGAAAGTATTTGTTACTAGAAATGAATGTTTTTGTCATCCAGTACAAATTAAGTCTCTAAAATGAATACATCAATTGCTTATATACTGTAAATATGAAAAAAAAACCACCATGATTACAGTATACTTTATATCTGACACAAAACTAATCAATTCTATGAGCTTTCAAAGTAGATGACAGGTAGTGTTCAATTATTCAGTTAAAGGGCTTATTGATGTCAATAGATGACTGCAGGAAGTGAATCCTCTTAGTGGGTTAATGTAAAACAAAAAGCACTGGTCCATTCAGAAATTGAGAACCAGATGTTCTCATATTTTAGTGTTGTACTAAGTATCATTAAGAGCAAGTAAAAGATTCCTCATCACTTATATTCGTATGTATCTCTTCCTGGATAATTGTTTTTTTAAAAAAACTCTTGTAATAAAATGGGTAACCCTTAATAATGGCTAACTGAAAGGGAAGCAGGTTTACATAGCAAGCTTAATTAAAGTTAAATTAATAATTAACTTTACATACTGTAAAATACAGTTTCATATTCCATGTCATTATTTTACTTTCTATATACAGCTTAATAAGTATAGCCTATTCTTAAATTATAGCTGTTAATATGCAGCTATGTTTTGTAAACCCATGTCTTATATCTTATGCTGGTCAGTGATGAAAAATATGTGGATGGAATTTACAAAACAAAGTCAGAAGTACTCCATTAATCAGTAATCCACCAATTAAAAAAGCATTTGGGAACTAAATGCTAAGCTGATATATTCCAAAATCATGCCTCTTTCTAGGTACACTTTCTAATTTAACCTCTCACTCCCCCCCCCCGCCCCGCCCCCTCTTCTAAGAATACCTTGGAAGTTTATGTGGAACTCAAAGCTTTTACCTAACATTTGGGGTTAGGAGTAACCTAATTTCTCATGAGAAAAGCTGTGTAAGAATTCTATTTAGACTGCAACAATCCTGAACAGTGGAAAAAGAAAACAGAATTTCCATACAGCATTTTTTAACAAAATGGATATCCACGCAATTTTATCAAAAACTGCTTGACCATTCAACCCAATATAGTCAACACAAGCTATAAAAAATCAACACAAGCTGTAAAAAAGATAACACTGTCATACATCAAAAACATCTGAGAAACCACCAACTGACTATTATGACCACATAGAATCAGTGCAGCATCCAAACCAACTAAAGCCCTCCAAAACATGAGTAAACCAAAATGCCCAGCAGACCCAGAAGAAAAAAACAGAAGTCATCTACGACATTATAGTGTAAGGACTGCAATAGCTACTATGTAGGACAGACGGAAGACTAGCAGAGCACATCCATGAACACCAATTAACAGTCAAAAGATATGATGAAAACTTCTTAATTTCACAACGTATGGACAGATTTAACCATAGTTTCAACTGGGAAATGGTGATCATCCTAGACCAGGGGTAGGGAACCTTGGCTCTTTTATCACTTATGGACTTCAACTCCCAGAATCCCTGAGTGAGCCATAAAAGGTTCCCCATCCCTGGCCTACTGGTTTTTCAGTTGTGGGGGAAATCAATTTTTGACTGGAATGGGACTGTTTAATATACAAATGTAGGACATATTCTTTATATATTCTTTATATGTCCTACATTTGTATATCAAACAATCCCATTCCAGTCAAAAATTGAAAAACCAGTAGGCCAGGGATGGGGAACCTTTTATGGCTCACTCAGGAATTCTGGGAGTTGAAGTCCATAAGTGATAAAAGAGCCAAGGTTCCCTACCCCTGTCCTAGACCATGCCAAGTCCAAAAACACTAGAAAATTCCTGGAAGCCTGGCACTTTGAAAAAAGTGGCCATCAACAGACACCTAGACATAAACAACATCTATATATCACATCTATATATCATGCAAAAGGGACAATCCACAAACAAAAAGGGAACAAAAACACCTCCCCAACAGCAATCAATACCCAGATGAGAACAGATTAACACTAAGATTAACATCAGAGCAACAATCAAGAAGTAAACAATACCCCAATCTAGGAACTGCCAAACAAGCTAACAGTAAACAGCCCAACCAAAAAATCACCAAGACCACTCCCACCAACACTGACAGGACAAGGACTAAAATATAAATTGAGAGCAAATTCCACTCCTTACTAACACTGATGTTATCTAGTTTGGGTAATGAAATGTCTACCAGAAAACAACCAAACTCAGGGAGCACTAAGAACCCATCACTCAAAAGTTCTGTTGGAAAATCAAGTTCTGGTTGAGCCTGGTGCTTTGTTTTGCAGTGTGCTAACTTCCCATCCATTTTTTTAAATTAAAATAATCTAGAAAATAAAATTAGACAGGAAGGTTACTGAACACTAAAACTGGGTTGGTGAAATTTCTCTAGATTCCAGGAGCTACACTGGGGATTCCGAGCTTTCTTTTCCTTTCTTGATTTATATGCTTGTAATAGAAGGGTTTATTTAAAAAAAAGTTCAGAAAGGAATGGAGAGGTACAAGCATTTGTCTTCCTTCCCTTCCACCTCATTACCCTGTTGCACTAGATTTCTTGAAACCTCCAATATTACAGCACACCAAGAAGGTACATTGTATTCCTCAGTTACTAAAAGTAACACAGACTCCAAATTCTTCATTTAAACTACTTCTAGCTTTGAATTCATCCCACATCTCTCCTAATAGTCCATCTGGCTGTGCTATTAATGGAATCTAATCTATCCCCTCCCCCCATATTAGTCAGGATGACAGTCTGAACTGTCACCTTCAGGATATGAATACTTCCTTCCTACAGCTTTGAATATAAGTGTCTTCTGACTTTTTTTCACTTATTTCAGATACAGTATTTCTGTAAGAGTTGCCTGAAATGTGTTGATTAGCTTTCTTAAACTGACAACAATGTGCAAAATCTTTCACAAAGTCTGCAATTTCTTTTCTAATGTATAGTACTTGTAGATTTAGTTCTCTATTTTCTCTTTTGTGATCAGTAGTGTCTGGAGCTATTCCATATGTTTTCTGCCCTAAAATAGTGTCTGCTCTGATTTTGCAGAAACAGCATAACTTTGATTCACATCCTGTTCTCCTTAATTCACCTTTAACCAATGCAGTACTATTCTAATTTGTCCCTTTTCTTACAAGTTAGATTAGCAAAATCCATAATTCAAAGTGAATTTATACCATATCCTTTGGCCTTACCATCTTCCTATTCATCCAGCTACCACTGAATTCATGCAACTCCTATTTCTGCAACTGTAGAGCATTATGAATGATTATCCAAAAAAGTGGGGGAAAGCTCTCCTGGCTTGGATAATACTTTGGCTCTTCTTCCTTCTTTGTAATTCGAATGCACTCAATATACATCAGTCATATCACTGACTGAAGACACTTTCCTTCATCCTCACTCTTACCATTCCCAAAGTCTTATAAGAGACATTTCCCACCATAAATGTCCATGTTTAGCTCTGTAAAAGCTTTTAGGATAGAAATTGTTCTCTCTTTGTTCACTGTTGCCACTGAACCACCCCACTTTATTAAGTTTCTGTTCCAAAGTCTACCATCCCAGTCTCCTAAAAATGAACCTATCCCAGATGATCACTTCTGCTACTTCAGCCAATTTGACAGGGGATGCGCTCCTTTTCCCATCCTCCTGTTAATTAACCCAGCAATTCTTCCTTCTCACTTCCCCCAAGCACTTATTAGCCAGATCCATCCTTATAATACATCTCCGTCTCAGGTTTCCACGAACTCCCCAACCCGATCATCTCAAACTCCTGCTTCACCGAGTGGGCGCTCCCTCTTTCTCTCGCACTACAAAAACAGGCTTTTTAATCGTATCCATTGCCTACGCGGAAACAAGTCGCCTGGAGTTCAACCGGGTGCCACCAGAGAGGAAGCTCCCCACCCAATTCGCCTAAACCAAACCAACTCAGCGATCCACCAAGATTCCCAACCTGGTTCCCTTACCCTCCCCCACGCCTCCTCCTCCTCTTCCTCACCCCACTCGAGGAAGTCGGAGACGAGCCTGTCCCTGCGAAGCGGCGAGTCGCGGCTGCACTCGGTGTAGAGCCCGACCAGGAGATCCAGCAGCCCCTCGACGCTCAGGACGTTTTCGTTGCGCCGGGGCCCATCCAAGAGCAGCTGCTCCAGCTTCTTCAGCCGCACCTTGGCCGACATGGTGGCGGCGGGTGAGCAGAAGAGCGAGCTGAGCGACTGGTCGGTCAAGGCAGGAGGGAGAGGCCGAGCGAGGCGGAGAGGGAAGGCGAGGAGGAGGAAGAGGAAAGAGACGCCGCCTCAGACTCCGGGCAGCAGCGGCAGCGGCGGCGGCGAAGGCATCCGCCTATCCAGGCGCTCCCTTCTCAACGCCTTCCGACGGGCCCTGGGCCCGGCAAGACTAGGGGGCTGCTTCGCCTCCACGCTACGCCCACATTTTGCGAGGCCTTTCCGAAGAGCAGCTCTTCCAGCAGCTCCGCTCCAGGCCCGGCTGGTCCATCGGTTGGTCCCTCCCCTTCGGACCCGCCCTCTCACTTCGCCTGGCAACGGCTGAGGAGGAGGAGGAGGAGGAAGAAGAAGATGAAGTCCCTGCTTTCAGTTGCGATGGTCGCCGCTGAGAAGGCGGTGCGGCAAAGTCATGCCGGTGGTCAAAGCTGCCCTTAGCCCCCTCCCTCTAAACCAAGGCCGCCTCTTCTCAATTCAGCCCCGCTTCTCGTCCGTCTCCGCCCCCATCCGCCCCCACCCCACCCACTCTGGCGCTTGGGAGCAGGATGGAAGGCACTGGTGAGGGCCCTGGAAAAGTGGCCCGAGAAGAAGCCGGAAGGTCTTGGTCCTCGCTTCTTGCCGTAGTTCCTAAGGAAACGCTCCCGCTGGCTGTGAGCATCCGGGCAACAGGAAACTCGGGAAGGAGGGGGAGAGGGAGGAGGAGGAGGAGGGAAGAGATCCGCGGCTGGAAGGCAAGGGAAGAAACCTCTTTCGGCAGATTCGCGAGTTGCGCAACCTGGAAATCCTCGGGAGCAAAACAAACCGGCTGCTTTTCTCGTCACGTATCCGAACCCTTTTGCCAAGTGGACTTTACCAAGCAAGGCACCGGAATTCCCGTCAACATATTCGTGGCTCCCACGCCCCAAATGCTTTAGATTTGTTATAACTTCCTACTCGTTCCTGATAAGGGCATCCCGTTTATAAGGACGGGGTTAAATCCAAGCGATTTGGGTAAATTTAGCACGTATTCGTTTACATATTCGAGGGTCGGGGCGTTGTGCGAAGACCTGATCTTTTATATAGCGGATAATAACACTGGGCTTCTCTATTTCCATACCCCACCCCCATAGCTTTCTGTGATTCAGCAGCTAAATGAGTGGCTGAGATTTTAACAAACTTATCAAATCCGCATAAGCAGAAACTATTTATAAAAATATATGAACGGCATTATTAAAGTATTCGGTTTCTGGTTTTAGTTGTTGTCTAATTCTGATTTTTGCAGCCCAGATTCAGATTAACAGAGTTGGAAGGGACCTTGTAGATCATCTAACTCTCATAGCTCTGATTAAACTGGGAAGATTTGTTTTGGGGAACAGAATAACAGAGTTAGAAGGGATTTTGGAGGTCTTCTAGTCCAACCCCCTTCTCAAGCAGGAGATCCTGACCTATACCATTTCAGACAAATGGCTGTTCAATCTCTTTTTAAAAGGCAAGCCATTCCACCAGTTAATCGTTCTCCCGGTCAAGAATTTTTTCCTTAATTCCAGGTTGCTTCTCTTCTTGATTAGTTTCCATCCATTGTTTCTTGTCCTGCCTTCTGGTGCTTTGGAAAATAGGTTGAGCCTTCCCCCCTAATATTAGAACATTGCTCTCATGTCGCCCCTAGTCCTTTTTTTCCACTAGACTAGACATACCCAATATCTTGCAACCATTCTTCGTATATCTTAACCTCCAGCCTCCGAATCAATAGCAATAGCTCTTAGATTTATATACCACATCATAGTGCTTTACAGCCTTCTCTAAGCTGTTTACAATATTAGCATATTGCCCACAACAACCTGTGTTTTCATTTTACCTAAGGATGGAAGGCTGAGTCATCCTTGAGCTGCTCAGAATCGAACTCCTGAAATGAGCAGTGGGTTAGCCTGCAGTGTTGCATTCTGATCAGTGCGCCATCACGGTTCACCTTTGGTGCTCTTCTCTGCACTCTTTTTTTATATTGTGACTAAAGATGGATGCAATATTCAAAGTGTTGTCTTATCAAAGCAGTATAAAACTAAACACTTCGTGTGGTCTTAATTCTATCACTCAATGCAGTGTAAGATTGCATTGGCTTTTTTTTTTTTTTTGAGGCTGCAGCAGAGTGCAAGCTAGTGGTTGTACACTAGGCTCTTCAAGATCCCTCTTGCAATTACTGCTATTGAGCCAAGTTTCACCTAATCTGTACCTGTACATTTGGGGATTTTTTCTTGCCTAAATGTAAAACCTTACTTTTCTCTCACTGAATTTCTTCTTGTTAGATAGGGTCCAGTGTTCAAGTCGGTCGAGGTCTCTCTGGATCTTGAGCCTATCTTCTGGTCCTCCTTGGTCACACAGCTGTTACAAAGCTGGACTTTTACTTCCAGTTCCCTCTTCCAGAATGTTTTTATGACATCTTCAACTAGACTAGTATGATGAGATTTCCTCATGGTCTCCCATCTAAATATTAACCAGGTCTTACTCTTTAAGATTTCAAGATTAGCCAAGTGGGGATGATAGAGCTATTTAGTTGGGTCCAACTTGTAGAATATCTTGAGATAAATTCTATGTTTTCTGAAGGGCTGCTATGATAGGCTCCAAGGTGGATTTGATTTAAATCAAGTCGATTTGAATCATGATTTAAATCACTAGTAAAAAGGCTTGATTTAAATCACCTCAATTTAAAACATAATTTTTAAAGAGCAACTCCTTCTGATCTGCTGTTGACTCACTGACAGTCCCAATATTGCAGAATATTTGTACCACTGTAGTTTGGTATCACTAACTGTTCTTGTAGCTTTTTAAAATGAAGTTTCAAACTTCTGAATTCCTGACAGTGAAATATAAGTACGTATTACCTTCAAATTCTTCTAGATGCTACACTTTGCATGTATTAAGGTTATCATGGTCTGTTGAATTAAGCTTTAATTAGATGTTTCCCATATTAAGCAATATTCATATATGTTCATGTATGACAATAATTGGATTCATAACAAACTCAGGCAAACTCATAATCAGCCCCATATAGTATACTTCTGCTGTTACATGCCAGTTATTTCAGCTGGGATTATATAACCAATTGTGTTTTAGTCAACAAATTACAGGTAGCACAACTATGACTAGAACAATGTGCAGATCATCTAGCCTCAAGAACAAGGTGTTTGCATAATTCAAAATAGTGTCACATTTTCAGGTCGCTTTCTAAGATCATGCATACATAATTCCTGATGCAGTGTTTCGAATGCTAGTCAGCTCATGGAAATCTCAGTAACTATTTGCTTCAGCTGCTTGTCTGGGAATGAAGAAATCAGAGATCTTCACACATACAATGGCTGCCTGCGTTCAGCCTTGTGAATCATAGACTATGCAGGCTTGGATTGGGGTGGTGCTGATAACTGAGGTGAATGCTAAAAATAAAAATGACTTGGCTATGAAGGGAAAAATATGTCCCAACAGTTCCTTTTTCCTGCCTGATTTTTCTGTGGAAAAATACACGATTTCCTTATCTGTCTTGTGAAATTATTCTAAAACTGCTTTTGCTAAACCTTACGTAAACAAAGTAATTTTTGCTGTGTCCACCCCTACCCTCCTGAAATATTCCTCAAAGTGCACATGTTTAAAAGTAAATTTTTGAAAAGGATTTCTAAACTAAGGTGTAGTCTGAGTCTTTTGTTCTTGGCTGTTCTCCAAGAAATTTGGTAGATAATACAAGAGTGATATCCTGTGTTAGATGGCAACAGGAAGCTGTTTCAGGAAAGTCCACCCACAAAGATCATGGGTTTTAGACTAATCAGTTAAAGAAACCAATGGGAAAACTGAGAAACACCAGTCCTCACATTGGAGAAGCAACTCAGGCTATACACCAGCTTTCTCCAACTTGGTGCCCTTGAGATATTTTGGGAATGCAATTACAAATTTTCAGGCAGCATGACCATTGTTGCCTGTGATAATTGATAAAAGGGAGGCATCTGACTGGAATAGCTACTCAGGAATGATAATGTAGTAGCCCCTTTTCTCTCTCTTCTTTTCCCTTTGTTGCCACCCAATAGACAAATATTCCCGGCAGAGGAAATTTCTCCTACTCAGTCCCTCCATTCCTGCCAGCGCCCTGGCTTCTCGTGTTTAGCGTCATTGAAGATAAAGCTGAATTTTATAGGTATTGTCTTTCCTACCTTGGGTCCTCTGTTCTTTGTCATAAATTTGGCAATACAGTCTTGAGGAAAAGAGCCAAGTGGTTAAACAAACTGCAAAAATATGTCAAACTATTCTAAATGCAACACTTTTGCAGCATGCATTATATGTGCTCCCAAAGGCTGACATACAAGCCTTTTCCTTCCTCTGGTCTTCTTCAAAGGTGAAACTTAAGGTAATGGAATTCTTAAAAAATGTAAGTAGCATTCTTCTCATACACACCCTACCCATCCAACAACAACAACCCAACATCCATGAATGTAAAATATTATATTGCAGATATCTTGGAAAGAAGTGTGCACCTTGAATGTTTGTGTTCTTGAAAATACTCACCTTGAGGTACATAATGTGCCCATTCAGTAGCCCTCAGCCAAAGTATTCCAATTACCTGTGAGGTACTTGATTAAAGCACACTGTATAATCCTTTGTTCCATTCTCCAATTTTTATTGCAACAGAGCAAGCTTAGATGGGCATTTAATGTCAGTGATAAGCTTGAATCAGGAAAGGTTGTACTATATTGAAAAAAAAAAGCATTTTCCCCTTCTAAGTGGTGGAGAGGGGGGGGGTGGACATTGTACTTTGGCCAAAGACAAAAACAACAAAACAGCAGGGGACACTGTGTGAAAACCAGTATTGCTTGTTCAATTGGCTGCCTGTTGAGAACTGGCATAGGACCATCCATTGTTATGAAGGCCACTTAAAACACATTATGGATTTAAAGGAAATACTCAGAAATGTAGCAGCAAGATATGTCTGTTTTTTATGTGTTTATTCACAGTTATGTAATAGTAAATGGATAATATTGGCTTTCTTCCTCCACATCAGAAAAGATTGAGTACAATTTGAACATTTCTATTCATCCAAGCCTGCTGAGCTTCTCTATTTAATTGCTTTTATGTTCTTCTTTTCATCCAGGTATTCAAAGCAGCTTACGTGGTTGTCTTCCCAGCTTTTTGATCCTCACAATAACCTTGAGAAGTATATTAGATTAACGAATGGTGACTACAAGTCGCCTAATAAATATATAAACATATTGGTGCTTTCAGTTTTGGTCTTCCTGGTTCTCAAGCAGTATATACAGAGATGTTATAGCTATACCACTAACGGAATTGACATGTTCTGCTATTGATGTTTTCCCCCCAGAGACTTTTTTTTCTGCTTTTCTGTTGCTTTTCTGCTGGATCTTTTGTACTTCTCTGGGATACATATAGAATAGAACAGAACAGAATATAATAGAATAGAATCTAGAAGGAAGGTGACTGTTTTATATATATGAGCAGGGACTACTAACAGAATTTTGAAACTGACCTAAAGTAAACAAAAAACAAAATGAAATTGGCAAGATTGCATTCTTTAGTAAGATTTTAAGTACTGAACTTTACTAGAGAATGAAGGTAGTCTGAAAATGATGGAAAGATCCCTACTTGCAGCAAGGGATTACATGATGATTTCTTTATTATTATTATTTTAGAAACCCCTAAATGTATTAAAGGGGTCATACATTTCAAACATTAAAATTTGCACAGTTCAAACCTATTGAAATTTGCACAGAGACATGTGCAAATAGCATATGCAGTTGATGATAGCTAGAGCCTTCAACTGAATCATGAATTTGACTGTCAAAAATTGTGCCTATTGCTGCAGTTATGAGATATGAGTTTTGTACTGCCACTCTGTATCCAGCAGACTCTATATGGCACTTTTTCATGTACCTACTAAGTACATTGTGTTTTCACAACAGCAGTGGACCACTCCTAATACGATGAGACAAGGCAAGTGGAGTGTTTCGTATTTGAGAAATTGAAATTGAATTGGAAAGATACGGCACATCTCTTGGTAACATAACGTACAGATATAAATCATGGTTTAAAAGTTACACACCAAGCTAACAATCAAACAAGCTGCATGATGGTACAGCACATGGTACAGGGAATCCCTCACCCATTTCTTATCATTTATTTTTGTTTTGTTTTTCTTAAAAAATAATGGAATCAAGATGTGCTGTGAAATACAAATATACTAGTAAAAATCATAAGAATAGTCAAAACACAATGTTATATTTCCCCCTCTAAGAAATTAAGCTTTAATTTGTTCGTTTTACCAGTATTGTTTATGCTGAACATGGGGATAACAAATGCAATTTTTAAAAAACCTCTCGGAATTGGGGAATGAAAATAGATAATTCCAAATATTTTACAACAGTGGTCCCCAACCTTTCCGGTTCCGCCAACTGGCAGCAGAGGGGACAAGGGAATGATTTCACATGCACAACAGAGGTTATTCAGCAGGTTCTGACCAATTCTGGAGAACTAGTAGAGGAAATTTTGATTAGTTCAGAGAACTGGCAAATACAACCTCTGACTGGCTCTGCCCCATCTATTCTCTGCCTCCCGAGTCCCAGCTGATTGGCTGGGTCTTCTTTTGTTGCCCTGCACAGAAGAATGGAGCTGGAAAGCAGATTAGTGGGGTGGGGAGAGAATAGAGATTTTGCAGTAACCTTCCCCTGGAGAGGGGTGGGAATGGATATTCTACCACGACCACCAAGCCATGCTCACAGAACCTGTAGTTAAAAACTTTTGAATCCCTCCACTGCCAGTTTCCAAATCTCTGCAACCTAACTCTTGTAATTGCATTTGTCTTCCCTGAATATTTGAGAATCTGGCTTTCTTGATTGTGAGTTGCTTTCAGAGATTTTATCACAAAAAATGATCATGGGGTCAAGTCTAGGTAACATTGTGAACTTCATCTTTCTTCTTAACCCTTATACAGATAACAGATAATCAGAGTAGGAAGGGACCTTGTAGGTCATCTAGTCCAACCTTCCCCAAGCGGGAGACCCTACACCATTTCTGACAGATGGCAGTCCAATCTCTTCTTGAAAGTCTCAACTGATGGTGCTCCCACAACTTCTGAGGACAAGCTGTTCCATTGGTTGACTGTCAGAAAGTTTCTCCTTATTTCCAGGTTAAATCTCTCCTTGTACAGTTTCCATCCATTATTCCTTGTCTGGCCTATAGGCGCTTTAGAAAATAGCTTGATCCCTTCCTCTCTGTGGCAGCCCCTTATCAAGACAATCAGTTGAAAATCCAATTCGGGCAGGGTAGGATCTTCTTTCACTCAGAAATCAATGGAAATTTATTGCTACAATTACTTGCCAAATCATGGAAGATTAGGCTCACTGTACATGGCAGTTTCTATTTGGATCTTCCCTCCTGTGATTAGTTTTGAGCATGGAATATGATTTGTTTCCCAGCTCTCATCCTCCCTGAGATAGAGGGATAAGATTTGGGGATTAACAATAGGGCAAAAAATAAAAGAAAAACACTCTCGCCTTGGAATATCTCCTGTAACTTTGATGGAGGTATATAAGGAGGGATGAGCTGCAGTAACCAAAAGGGACTGGATAAACTCTGCAAGCCCTGTGGAAACACAACTTTACCAAGGAAGCTCAAGTTGTAATAACACCTTTATATATTCTCCTTATGAATAGATAAATGGGTATCATTACCTTTGTGATACAAAACCGTTTCCAATTAAACAGGTGTGATTTTAAAAAAGAACTTTCTACTAGAGAAAACTATAGAAACCCAAGCACTGGTCACGCTTGTCAATGAATTCTGGCAAGAATGTGATGGGGGCACTGCATCCACCCTCACTCTCCTTGACCTCTCTGTGGCTTTCAATACCATTGACCATGGTATCCTTTTGGACTGGCTATGGGACTGGGCAGAGCAGTGTTGTTCTGGTTCATTCCCTTTCTCCATGGCCAGTTCCTATCAGTGTTGAAAGGGTGTGAGAAGTCCAGTCCACGGCCATTCCTGTGAAAGTGTGGGAGTGTGTGTGGGAGTGTCTCTTAAAATCCCAGTTCTATGTCTATGAATATTCTCAGTCATCCAGGTCAATCCAGGTCATCCCACACTCTTTATACTCTATATAAATGACCTTTGCGATCACCTTATAAGCAACTGCATCCTCTTTGCTGATGACGTAAAACTATTCAACACCACTGACAATGCTACTATCCTTCAAAGCAATCTTGATTATGTGTCTGAATGGTCAAACATCTGGCAACTCCAAATCTCAACCAACAAATGCTCTGACCTACACATTGGTAAAAAAAATCAGTACACCAAATACAAACTAGGCGGATATGATCTCATTGATGATCCTCATTCTGTCAAGGACCTTGGAGTTCTCATATCAAATGATCTAAGTGCTAGAGCTCACTGTAACAGCATTGCCAAAAAGGCATTATCTAAATCTAAACTTACGAAACTTCTCTGGAAATATCAAATTGCTGACTAGAGCATACAAAACTTTTGCCAGACCAATACTCGAATGCAGCTCATCAGTCTGGAATCCGCATTGCATATCAGACATTAATACAATCGAGCAAGTCCAGAAGTATTTCACGAGAAGAGTACTACACTCCTCTGCTCACAACAGAATACCCTATATCAGCGATCGCCAACCGGTGGGCCGCAGCCCACTGGTGGGCCATGAGAAAATTTTGGTGGGCCGCAGAGAAATCTCACCCCCAGAGCACCCCTCCAAAGAATTAATCCAGGCTGCACAGAAACCCAAGGTTGCTCAGCCCACATGGCCCGCGGGAACCCATCCCTCACACTCCTTTTTCCAATCATCATCTGTTCTGCTGCACCAGGAGATTTAGATTAGCTAGGAAGCAGGAAATGGTTGGATTTCTTGCTTTCTAGCTAAGCACAGCCAAACCTCCCTTAGGATTGAAGGTTTGTTTGCAAGCAAATTCAGTGCAGACTCACAGCAAGCAAATTTGAGAGACTGAGCTAGCCGATGGTAGATAGATAGATCAGTGAATGATTCTGTGAGCAACTCAATCTGCCTGCTTTGCCTGATTTTGGGTAAAAGTTGTTCTTTTTTAAAATAAAAAATTCAATATTTATATGCATGGTATGTTGTGAGTTAATTTTGTGAGTTTGCTTGCTAGTAAATTTTATGAGTTTGCTTGCAAGCAAACTTTATGTGACAGACTGAGCTAGCCAATGGATAAAAGTTGCTCTGTGTTTTTTTAAATAAAAAATTCAATATTTATATAAATATTTATAATATTTGCATACAAGCCATGCCTAGCCAGTCACATGACCACCAAGCCACACCCACAAATTAGGGCACGCCCACAGAACCAGTTAATGGTCCCTGGGATCTAAAATTATGAGTTTGGTGGTTCCTGAGGTCTAAAAGGTTGGCGACCCTTGCCCTATATCACCAGGCTTGAGATTTTGGGCTTGGACAACCTTGAACTACGCCTCCTACAGTTAGACTTAAGTGTAGCACACAAAATTATCTGCTACAATGTCCTATCAATCAATGACTACTTCAGCTTCAACCACAACAATACAAGAGCACACAACAGATACAACGTCAATGTAAACTGCTTCAAACTTGATTGCAGAAAGTACGACTTCAGCAACAGAGTGGTCAATACCTGGAATGCACTACCTTACTCTGTTGTTACATCCTCTAACCACCACTCCTTTAACCTAAAACTAACCACTATTGACCTCACCCCATTCCTAAGAGGTCTATAAGGGGCGTGCATAAGTGCACCATCATGCCTACCGTCCCTGTCCTATTGTCCCCATTTATTCATACCTATATCCTGTATTCTTACTCATGTTTATACTTACATCTATTATCTTGTAAGCAATTGACAAATCAAATAAATAAAAAATAAATAAGGTTGTCCCAAAGGTGCTTTTACAAGAGGCAGCAGGACTTTCTGGTTTTTCTTTGAAGACATTTCACTTCTCATCTACGAAGCTTCTTCCACTCTCCCCATCCTCCAGTCAGAGCTGAAGAAGCTTCTTGGATGAGAAGCGAAATGTCTTCAAAGAAAAAACAGAAAGTCCAGTTGCCTCTTGAAAAAGCACCTTTGGGACTTTTTCAAAACATCAACTTTAACCTGAAAATTGTAGAAGAGGGATGTCAGAAGCTCTGCAATTGTTGAAAATAATTGTGCATGTATGCATCTGTGTACAGACATACACCTATGCACATTTTAATTTATTATACAGTAATATTTAGTGCATCTCCATCAATATCACCAAAAGTACCCAACAAATCATCTTGAAGCAATAAGATATTAAAAATAATTAAGTTAGATTACGGATTCTGCATGTTCCTTAAAATAACATTTTTTTACAAAAGGTGGAAAGACACATTAATTCACACAATAGAAAGATGGTTGAAAGATGATGGAGTTAATGGAGATGGCAAAAAAAAAAATACTGTTTTAGTTAAAGAAAAGAACTTAACCAGCTTTCTTTCTATTTAGAATCTACTTCTGGAGTTATTGCCCAAAACTGAAAAGATGGTATTTTTAATTTTAGATTATGATGATTAGAATGATTTTGTAATTATAGAAATAGCCTGAAATCTTTTGAAATTTAAAGCAAAGAGTTGATTATATATATATATATATATATATTTGATACATTGAAGGAAATTGGAAGTCTTTATCTTTTTTCTTCTCTTTGCACTTTTCCCTTTCCCCCTATATTTCTAACTTTTGTTTTTTAGATTTTATTTTATAATGAAACATAATATAAATTCTATTAAAATGTTCCATTTAAAAAAAAGAAAGAACAAATTCCTCTACTAAAAATGATTTAACAAATGTTTTCCTTCTGTTCTGCAGAGATATAAATTGATGGCCAGAAATGGGTTATATTATGTTTAGTGATGATTATTTAGTTTATGGATTAAAAATACACCTTTGATAGTATTTTACTGGGTTTTCCTGCTACAAATAAAGAGATAACTGATGAGCAGTCTTTTTGTATCTCTCATTTCTGAAAATCAGAGAATGATGAATTGTAATGCTCAGTTTCACTATTTTGCTTTACCTCTTTATCTGCTATTTCTTCCATCTAGGCATCTAGTTATCAGCTGTAATTATTTCTTATTCAGGTTTTTGTTTACTTGTTTAATTAAATCTTTCTATATCTCTTGGCAGCCCTAATCGTACTTTTTAAGACAGAGTTTCCCTGAGATTAGGAGAATCCATTCCTTTCTTTTTAAAAGCAAGTAACTGCTTTGGAGTCATTGATGTGTGACTAGCAGAGTCATAATGAGACAGGAACTAGCTTCCATAATTAACCTTTCCAGTCCTTTATAAACTCTTGCTGCTCCATCTTCCCATTAGCATCCCATTAGATTCTTGAACTGAGAGATTTCCATTTCTTGAAAAGGATCATCTGCTATAATTTATTGCCTTGCTCATATCGGATTTTTTTTCTCAGGTTCTTTTCTGCTAGACAAGGTAATAAGTTATTTGCATTAAGGTGTTGCTTTCCTCGACAAATGTACAATTGAATAATTAAACTCTGCCAGCTGTTCCAGCCCCCAAGCAAAATTCCCCTTTGCCTAATGAAACCTCAACGATCCATCATCTGCCCTCAGAGTAAATATTGTTATCCTTAAGAAAATTTTATTGAAACCTAACAGGAGGCTGCTAAATTGTCAGTCGCTATGTTCATACATAATAAAAAGAACCTATTTATTTATTTATTTATTAATCAATTTTATATACCGTCCCCCTCTCCCAACGGGACATGGGGCAGTGTACAGCCGAATAAAAATACAATCATAAATACAATATTTAAAATGAAGTTAAAAAGATTAAATAGGTGGCTGGAAAATAAAATAATCAAAGGAGTTAAAAAGCTAAAACCATTTAAAATCAATTAAAAGCCCTACAAGAAACTCTAGGCCAGACCAGCTTGATGGAATAGGTGGGTCTTCAGCATGCGCCGGAAGGTTAATAGGTCAGGGATGGTCCTCATCTCCGGGGGTAATTCATTCCAGAGGGAGGGTGCTCCCACAGAGAAGGCCCGCACCCTCGGGGCCACCAGCCGGCGCCGTCCAGCTGGCGGCACCCCGAGGAGGCCCGCCCTATGGGAGCGCACTGGTCGACAGGAGGCCGATGGTGGCAGTAGGCGGTCCTGTAAGTACCCACGTCCCAAGCCATGGAACGCTTTAAAGATGACCACTAGCATGAATCGCATTGAATCGCACCCGGAAGGCCACAGGAGCCAATGCAGCTCGCGCAAAAGTGGTGTAACATGGGAGCTCCGAGAAACCCCAAAACCACCCGCATGGCTGCATTCTGCACCAACTGGAGCCTCCGGATGCTCTTCAAGGGAAGCCCGATGTAGAGAGCATTGCAATAGTCTAGGCAGGAGATGACGAGGGCGGATGTGACATACTAAGATTTGTTTAGTTTTTGCTTAAAGTATTGTATACTGTATACCAACCATTGTGAATAATTTATTACTGTATGTGCCATCAAGTCATGTTGACCACATATATACAGACCTTCTCTAGGATGATCTAGTCCCAGATTGAGGTCTTTCAAGAAGAGATCCATCATCGCTGTAATGGAGTCTGTCCATCTTGCTGAAGCCATTCCCTTCTTCTTTTTCCTTCCATCTTTCCCAACATTACCTTACTGACTTCTTGAGGGAGCTGAAACTTTATATATAGTAATATGTTCAAAATATGTGAATTGAAACTTGAACATTTAGGTCTTAAGGAGAACTCTGATTTGTTCTCTTAATTTTCTTATCCATGGAATTATTTTCCATACTAATTCCAACACTCCTTTTAGAGCTACTTCTTCAAAACCCAACTTTCACTTCCATAGAGTGTCACAGGAAAATCGCTGGCAGCATGACTTTCATTGCTATCTTGTCAAGTGCTAAGCTATGGCATATTAGTTGACTACTGGTTCTATTTCCATTGGGATTTATAGTTAAATTCAAAGGACTGAAGCTATCCATCCTACTTGACAACTTAGCAAGTTCTGCTTATCAAACCTATTATTGATTAGAGAATAACCGATGATTAAATAAACCATGGTTTAACACATCTATAAAAAAAGTCTTCTGAGAGGGGACACCTAGAATAAATACATTGATAAACCTTATAATCAAGTGTTGTACATTTAGGCGAGGGTGATTATGGGGGCGTCGCGTAGCGCCCATGTGACGCCTCTCCTGCGCGAGCTGCATTGGTTGCCGATGGCTCTCCGGGTTCGCTTTAAGGTTCTAGTTTTGACCTTTAGGGCGACCCATGGCATGGGACCAGGTTACCTTCAGGACCGCATTCTACCAACGTTCTCCAACAGGCCGGTGCGTTCCCACAGGGAGGGTCTGCTCCGGGTGCCGTCGGCCGCTATGTGTCGTCTGGTGGCGCCAAGGGGTAGGGCCTTCTCTGTGGGTGCCCCCGCCCTCTGGAATACTCTGCCACCGGAACTTCGTACCGGCACGGACCTGAGGGCCTTCAGGCGCGCGTTAAAGACCTGGCTCTTTGAGCAGGCCGGCCTGGGCTGAGATAATGATTTTAAATTTGATCTCCATTTTTAACTTTAAATTGGGTTTTAAGGGTGGGGGGGGGGTTTCCTAATTTTAGTCTGCAGCTGATTCTAATATTTAATTACTTTTTAACTTTTGTATTTGTGGGG
Source organism: Bungarus multicinctus (assembly GCA_023653725.1). Classification (NCBI taxonomy): domain Eukaryota; kingdom Metazoa; phylum Chordata; class Lepidosauria; order Squamata; family Elapidae; genus Bungarus; species Bungarus multicinctus. The sequence continues at coordinate 137,288,287 of CM042838.1, forward strand.
TTTTTAGACGAGCTGTTCACCGCCCTGAGTCCCTTGGGAGAAGGGCGGTATATAAATGTAATTAATAAAAAAAATAAAATAATAAATAAATGTAAACAAATATTGAATTTTTAATCTATACTGACCTGTGTAATGACATATAAAGCCAGTGTCACCAGGTTATTGTGGGATAATAGGAGCTGCTGAAATTCCCATATACTGTACAACTTGTGATTTTTTTTCCTTTTATTAGCACCATAATGGCAGTAACTAGTTTTATTTGCAGGTATATGAAGTAATTTGCGAATCATTTAATTACAGAAGCTAAAGAGGAACTAATTAGCTCTTTAGCAATTAATTCTTTTCCCTCACTCCCACACATTACTTCTGATGAGTAGCAGAACTTATTTTATTTATTTAAAATATTTGTATAGACATCCATCTTAAAACAACTCTGGACAGCTTACAACTAATAAAACACTATAAAATCATATAAAATCAAATTATTTGATCAACTTGTTGATTTGATTAGCATTTGATCCAGCATTTTTAAAGTAAATACTGTTCTTATGGGTATGTGGGTGGTCTAATGTAGTCTGCATTATATTACTTAGATTCCTACTTAGAATTTTTTAAAAAGGAGTTAATATTCTCTTTGGATGGATGTGAACTTTTCCTTCTCCAGATTTTCATGAAAGTCATCTGTGATCAGTAGAACTGTTCTTCCTTCAGTAGGTCTTCTCTGGAACGCCTGCTCAAATGGTTTTTTTTCTCAAGGTCTCTGGGAACCTATTAATCCTTCAACAGTCAATATAGTCTAGAATTAATATCACAGCCAAGCTTTAGCCATAGGGAATCTAAATCTCTCCTCCTGAACATAGCAATCTAAGTCAACTGTGCATTCACCTTTAGCATCCTTTACTATGCATATATGCTTTCAATTAAATTATATAATTATAAACTTATATAATGCTGGATAGTGCTTTACAGCACTCTCTGAGTAGTTTACAAAGTCAGCATATTGCTCCCAATAATCTGGGTCCTCATTTTACCAAACTCAGAAAGGTGGCAAGCCGAGTCAATCTTGAATGCTGTCAGGATTGAACTCCAGACTATGAACAGAGTTAGCCTGAAATACTGCATTCTTACCATTGTGCCACCATGGCTCCTCCAATGCCATTTCTATTCCATGATCAGACCTAAATCCTAATTGAAATAGACCCAGACAATCTGTTTCCTTTGTATTATGTCATCCTAAAACAAGATTGTTTAACCATACTGAATAAACTTCACTTCTTTCCCCCAGACCATTAAACAAAAAACAAACCACGTCACACCTGTTGTGTGAACCCTATCATTTATACAGAACTAGCAGAATAAAGCCTTAATATAATAAAGATTAAATTAAGAAAAGGAACAGCTTTTATGAAGAAACTATTTTATATACAGTAATCACAATTAAAGCCATGATTTCCTTCCTACTTATCCTAACTATCATGGTTTTCTATGCACTTTACTCTACTTGATAGAAAGGACCTATCATGGAGCCACGGTGACAAAGTGGTTAGATTGTAGTATTGCACCTTAATTCTGCCCTTAGCTCAATCTGACCGGCTTAAAGTTGACAGCCTTCCAGGCTTCCAAGGCCAGTAAAATGAAACCCAGATTGTTGGGAGCAATATGCTGACATTTGTAAACTGTTCAGAGAGTGCTATAAAGTACTGTGGAGTGGTATCTAAGTGCTATTGATTCATGACAGACCCCAGAGTATAAGTGTTGCAATCAGTATTTTAAGTATTTAGTATTTTACAAAACACATCTTAGCCATCTAAAGGACTTTGGAGCTTATATTTTATTATATTTCAGAGTTACTTCCTAGAATCCCACAGTAGGTCCAGGCCTTTTTGTCAACATCTTGAACACAATGGAAAATAACTGTTTAAGAGGGTTCCTTTGGGTTATGGGAATCTATTCTAAAAAGGGAGATTCAAGCCTTAGCTAGTCTGATCAAATGCCTGCCATGTGAATACTTGTTTAAAAGAAAATAACTGTGTGTGAGTACCACAGTATTTGTACAGGATAAGACTGAATTATAGAAAAACTAATCTGGGATGTGAAGTTAGGTATGTTTTGAGCATGACCTTTGTTTAGAGTTAAAAATAAGTAAATGGAGAAATATCAATACTGGCTCTTTGAGCAGGCCGGCCTGGGCTGAGATGATGATTTTAAATTTGATCTCCATTTTTAATTTTAAATTGGGTTTTAAGGGTGGGGGGGGGGTTTCTTAGTCTTATTACGCAGCCGATTTAAATTTAATTACTTTTTAACTTTTGTATTTTCTGTGGGGTTTTTAGATGAGCTGTTCACCGCCCTGAGTCCCTTGGGAGAAGGGCGGTATATAAATGTAATAAATAAATAAATAAATAAATAAATACTGTACTCAGAGGTGGTATTCAGCAGGTCCTGACCAGTTCTGGAGAACCAGTAGCGGAAATTTTGAGTATTTCAGAGAACCGGCAAATACCACCTCTGACTGGAGATTTTACAGTATCCTTCCCTGCCATGCCCACCAAGCCGCACACAGAACCAGTAGTGAAAAAAATTGAATCCCACCACTGACTATATTGTATTATCTATTGTCTCATTCAAATTAGTATTTCCCAAAGATTGTCTCTGAAAGAAGTTCAGTCCTATTATTTTTATGAAAGACTCTATTCTTCAGAACATTTACTCTGATGGAATACATTTTCTCAGTTCATCATACTCTAAAACAGTATTTTGCGAACTTTGCAATTTTAAGGTGCGTGGCCTTCAACTCCCCAAATTCCTCAGCTGGCATGCAACTTCAGCTTTTGATGCTTGCCTTTTCATTTCATTTCACCCATTATTTCCAGATCATATTATATTTTGCTTATCAGTATCCCAAAAGTTGAGCTGTATTTTGAGTATATAGGTATTGATCTTGACTTCTCTTGTATATTATTACTATAACAATTTTAAATGTGCTAACTGTTCATTGGTTTGTAGATTTATTTTGTTCTGCTGCAACCTATTTTGAACATGCAGAAAAACATGGAATGCAAAACAATATAGTAACCTACAGGACCCATACTATGAATTGACCAAAATACCTGAATTACTGCAATGTTATTTGTTCCCATATAAAACTCCTGTAAGCTTTCTGGTAGATTAATATTTTCTAGCTGAATGATCTTTATTTGGAGTTAAGAAAAACTAAAAACCCAAAGAATTAGCATAAATCTCCAGAAGAAAAAAGGGAAGACAGCAACAAAGGCATCTCTTCCAGCCACCATATGTGTGTGTAAAACAGCAACTTTTTCCTACTAGCACAGGACTAACAAGAGGAAAAAATATTTTTAAAAGGTTTAGAAAAGAGGCTTCTCCTAGACTAGTATGCTCCAGAATTTTTGGCACCATCAAGAATTTTGGGATTCCCTTGGGGCGGAATCTCCTGGTAGAGGCAAGCTGCTTAGGAAATTGGTCAGATTCCTATGCATTTACACTTAAAGGATTATAGTATGATATTGTGTTTATATTTTAATGAATCAGATAACCAATGTTTCATTATTGGTAGTAGACACAGAACAGCACTAGTATAATTGTATGTGCAATTACCCCATCACTAGTGGATCTGATAACAAAGGAAGAGTTACGGCATAGACATAGTTACAGCACCAATTGATGAAGGATATGAATTCTGACATGGAGCAAATAAAATTGTAAGAAAGAAGAGGAGGTTTCCAACGTGGTTGTTCAGGAAGAAGTTTATTAGCCAATTATTAGAAGTGTTTTTAGATGTGTCTCTGACAAAGCTCATTCATAGAACAGAAATGGTAGTATATGAGGTGAAGAAAGAAGATTCACACTATTATGCAATTCATCACAGCTTCAATTTTTAAAGAGTTTTAATTTATTCAATTTATATGCCACCTATTTCATTATCAAACAACATTCCATAAAATACATTGGGATGTCTTCTACAGGAATGAAATCCCAAGATTTTTTTAAATTTCCCGTGGAGTTAAACAGTTAGATTTCTTAATGACATTGAAGAACCAATTCACTAAACACCAGGGTCAATTAGTGATTGTAGTTGGACAGCTGGCATGTTGGAAAGCAGCTTACTCAGACTAATAAGCATTGCCTTGCTGTTATCTCACAATCCTTCCATCTCTTTGTTCCTTCCATCTGCTGTCCCTCCTCAACATCTGCAAGCTTTTGGGGAAGGGACATTGGGCCTATTCACGTGGGTTGTCCAGCATAATGAGGCTTTCAGGTGCCAACACGATCCCATTAGATTCCTGTATTATATTTCCTCTGGGTCTCAAAAGTTCACAAGGTAGGTTACAACTTACAGAAAAGCATAAATGTGAAAACAAGTAAGAAAATGACATTTATACCCTGCTTTTCTATTAAAAATGACTTGTCAATGCTTAACAATATATGTACAAAACATCCACATGGGGATGGTGTGTTAGAAACATTGGCCCATGACTATTCTAAGGGGTACATGCAGAATCTTAATAACTGTCCTAAGACTAAAAATATCTTATATTCTGTATGAATTTCATATAAGTTATTTGCAGAAAAAGATCCAAAAATGTTATCAGTTATAGTTCTATAATAAAAATGTTATAGAACTGAGATTTTGCCTGTGGTATAAAATGTTCTGGGGTAGCATAGAATCTAATACAGTATATTAAAAAAATACCCTGGATTTTATGCTGAATGAAAATTAAATATTTGACATTGACTTATGATAATAAACAATCATTGACATTTCAATAATATTTTAATACATTCTAATGTATTAAATATATTAGCTGCATTTTAAATATTCTACAGATATTAGAACCTTACACACACACACACACACACACACACACACACACACACACACACACACACATATATATATGTGTGTGTGTGTGTAAGGTTTTTAAGCTGATAATTTTAAATAATAAATAAGGGAGACTAGTATAGATCTATTTCGAGCTAGTTAGCTCTCTTCAGCTAGCCATACCCTTACTGGGATTCGAACCAGGGAAGTATTACATGTGAGGCAGTTGTAATTGCCACTACACCACTGGCTCTCTCCTTATCAGCTCAGGCAGGGGAATAAGTATATACTTTGTATTACAACACCCTGTTAAGCCCCAATTAAGGGAGAAAGCATACTGCTTTCTTTTCTATCTTTCGGCTCATCACCAGAGACCATACCGACAGAAAGCTATTTGTTTCGTTGCCTTTTGTTTACATGTGTGTAAGGTTTTTAAGCTGATAATTTTAAATAATAAATAAGGGAGACTAGTATAGATCTATTTCGAGCTAGTTAGCTCTCTTCAGCTAGCCATACCCTTACTGGGATTCGAACCAGGGAAGTATTACATGTGAGGCAGTTGTAATTGCCACTACACCACTGGCTCTCTCCTTATCAGCTCAGGCAGGGGAATAAGTATATACTTTGTATTACAACACCCTGTTAAGCCCCAATTAAGGGAGAAAGCATACTGCTTTCTTTTCTATCTTTCGGTTCATCACCAGAGACCATACCGACAGAAAGCTATTTGTTTCGTTGCCTTTTGTTTACATGTGTGTAAGGTTTTTAAGCTGATAATTTTAAATAATAAATAAGGGAGACTAGTATAGATCTATTTAGACACATACAAACCACTATCTACATGCACTCTCACACCACCACCCAGCACAGATCAATTCCATAGCTGAAACACTCATCTCCAGAACAAAATGCTTAGCTGATGAACAATACCTAAAAACCAAACTACACACTCTCACTAACGTACTAACAGCTAATGGATTATCTCGTGTTATCAATCAAAAAAGAAGAACCGACCTCTTCCCTGGTCCAACACCTCAAAGCCACAGGACATAAGATTGACTTTAAAAATACCAGAACTATCGCCAAAACCGAACACTTCAACAACAGAATAATCAGAGAAGCCATAGAGATAGAAAAACGCCCACACAGCATGAATAAACGAGATGACACCTCCTGCCTACCAGCCATTTGGAAACCCGCCCTCATTAACAAAAGAGTACCTAACATAAAGGACACCAGACCCACACCCACGAGGACCACACAAGAAACTACCACCACACTTCCACGCAGAAAGCAGACTCACACCCACACAGAAGATGAAACACGACCACGGACCAGAAGCCGTACCACAGCTGCATCACTACCTGCTTCAAACCCCCCCAACCCATACATGAAGGGAACTGATGCCCACCATGAAGATGTGGCACGACCACGAACGCGAAGCCAAACAACAGGATCACAGCTCACCAGCTCAAATCCCCCAGCAACTGAGTCTAACCTGAGTACAATCAAACCCCCACCAGAACAGAACATACCCCCAGCCAATCAGAACACAGCCAACCCCCCAACCAATCAGAACACAGCCAAACCCCCAACCAATGAGAACACACCCCCACCCAATCAGAACACAGCCAAGCCCCCACCCAATCAAGTCACACCCCCACTAGTAGTTAAAAGGAAGAAGCAGCTGCAAGCTCACATTACTCTGAGAAGCACAAGGCCGAAGACACAAGCCTGAAGATGATAAATGAGACTTCATCGAAACGTCGCCTAGATATTTCCAATTCTACGTGGGTATATATATATATATATATATATATATATATATATATATATATATATTTATATATATATATATATATACTTTGCCTCAGCTGAACAGGATAGAGCCAGTGGTCTAGTGGCAATTACAACTGCCTCACATGTAATACTTCCCTGGTTCGAATCCCAGTAAGGGTATGGCTAGCTGAAGAGAGCTAACTAGCTCGAAATAGATCTATCCTAGTCTCCCTTATTTAATTATTTATCAGCTCAAAACTTTACACACACACACACACACACACACACATATATATATACTTAGTGTTCAGCTCAAAAACCTTACACACACACACACACATATATATATATATATATACAAAAAGTAGATGTACCTTATATTCATGGCTAATTTTTGTTGAATCATAAGCTAGCCAATAGCCCAGGTTTGTGCACCATGCAAAAACAAAGTAAGTTAATCTTACCTTAACCAAACTGTGGTTAACATGATTTTCTCAGTAGTCTGAATTCAAACAACCCATTAAGCAAAAGCACAATATAATTTAGCACATTTTCAAATACAGACGTTTTCTACATTGCAGGGTTATTGTGGGATACTAACATAGATGCTTGTATTAACATACTAAGATTATTTAAAATCCTAGATGAAAAAGCAGAGAGAAATACTACCTGCATTGAGTATTTCTTCAGGGGGAAAATGTTTTCCCCTTTCTTGAATAGAAGACATACTTTTCAATGAAGAACAGAACTATAACTCAGTTTACATCTAAAGAGATAAGAACTATGCTTTCTCATATCTGTTTTTCCACTCAGTCACACTTTGATGTTTCCCATTCAGCTGCTTCCGTATTTTAATCTTGTATTGCTTTTGCCATCTTTTTTATGCTCCATAGAAAAGTAAATCTGAAAGAGCCCTCGTGACCTTCAGGAATGCTCTAGGGAGCCATCCTAACATTTTTTAATTACTTAAGAATGAGTAAAGAGGTGAGGGAAACACACCAGAGTGCCCTCTAGCGACATTCAAGAAACATAATAAAAAACATACCATATATTGAATTCTGTACTGAATTGTTTCTGGCAGTATTTCCTTCAAAGACTAAGTCAACCAAGATATAAAGATAAATTGTGTTGAATTTTAAAAAAATCTTACGCAGTTTACTGATTTAGTGTACTATATTGTTGAACTCAGTTGTGGTACACACATGAAACTGTGTTTCAGCAAACAGTTGCTTTGAAGAATGGTATTAATCCATAGGTACAGATGTTTAATATTTTCTATGTAGTTTGCTTTACCAATAAAATATTGATAAATTTAATTGTCAAACAGATAGGAGAACTTTTCTGCACTTTGTATAATACAGTACACAATGAAAATATTCTTGGAGCCACTTCTTGGAAAAGATTTCAGGTGGGGAACAAGAAAGTATATACAATACAGCATTTCCTTTAATGCTAATATCATGGCCCTTAAGAGTTGTTACCTGAAATTGTCCAGAGTAGCAAAGCTTCAGGTCTGCCAACATTGCTCGATAAAAGCACCCACGTGAATGAGAAGTCAGAGTCCCCTGTGCCCTGAAGTCCTAGAGATGTAGCACTTGCTTCAGTAAATATCAGGCTATTGACATTTATAATGCTTCAATCAGTTAATGGGTAACAGAAGTGTTCCACTCTTTATTTCTCAGCTTCACAAGTTCTAACAAAGGGGACTAGACTCCAGGCTCCAAAGAACCTTTGCTTTTATAAAGGTCAAAATCTTGCGCAGACTGAAATCGGGGGGAAAAATGTGCTTTTTATTTTATTGGAAGAGAGCCATTTTCACTGAATGAAAAGCTCTCCTTGGCTTCTTCTCACAAGCCAAAAGTTCAAATGAGTATGTGTGCAGTTTGGAAAATAGGCACTAAAGTGGAGGGAAATGGAAAATCAAATATAACCTGAAAGCATATTAAAGGTGTAAAATGTTTTTCCAGGAACTGATGTGGAATACTGAATCTTTCTGATTACATATTGCTGCTGCTTAGTCTGCATTTATTTGTAAATAAAAATTTGGTAAAATTTTATATATATATATATATATATATATATATATATACAAATATTTATTTTTAGTTACTCATGTATAAATATGTCTATGTTCATGTATAAACATAGACATTATGCGGTAGTGCCACATAATGTCTATGTTAACTTTGTACCACAAAGTTAAATCAAAAGACCTTAATGTTGCAAAGCCATAAAAATACATTGGATTAAGTTATAGATGGTTTTTGTTTAACAGCTACTCATGCAGAGACCTTTCAAACTCCCAACAGTGCTGAATGAACGATAGTTATGACTATTCCTCATTTTTATGTCAATCACAGCATCCCCACAGTCACATGATTGTAATTGGGGTGCTCAGCACCTGGTTCTCAATAACAACATTGCAGCTTCCCATGGTAAAGTGATCATTATTTCCAACCTTCCTTGCCAGCTTCCAACAAGCAAAGTCAATAGGGAAGATAGCAGGAGGTCACAAATAGTGACCATGTGATGTTACTGCTTAACAACCCATAACCACTTAACAATGACACCTGGGCATGCCAGAATTTCTGTTGCTAAGCTATGCAATCACATGACATAGCTTCCAAAGCTGACACACCCTTTATAATAATGTCACTTACTGATGGACATTTTGGTCCCAATTATTGCTGTTAAGTGAGGACTACTTGTATTTGTTATCAGCCAGAATGTACTATACCAGGGATTGCCAACCTTTGGACCTCAGGGACCACCAAACTCACAATTTTAAATCCCAGGGTCCACTAACCTGTTCTGTGGATGTCGCCTAATTTGTGGGTGTGGCTTGGTGGTCATGTGACTGGCTGGGCCTGGCTTGTATATAAATATTATAAATATTTATATCACTATTGATTTTTTTATTAAAAAAGAGCCTACTTTTATCCAAAATCAGGCAAAGCAGGCAGGCAGATTGAGGCAGATTGAGTTGCTCACAGAATCACAGATTCATTCAGATATCTAAAACAGATAACAGATAATCAGAGTTGGAAGGGACCTTGTAGGTAATCTAGTCCAACCCCCCCGCCCAAGCGGGAGACCCTAAACCATTTCTGACAAATGGCAGTCCAATCTCTTCTTGAAAGTCTCAAGTGATGGCACTCCCACAATCTATCTATCTGCCATCGGCTAGCTCAGTCTCTCACATAACTCACAAAATTAACTCACAACACGCCATGTATGTAAATATTGAATTTTTTATAAAAAAGAGCAATTTTTTACCCAAAATCAGGTAAAGCAGGCAGGCAGATTGAGTTGCTCACAGAATCATTCAGTGATCTATCTATCTGCCATCAGCTAGTTCAGTCTGTCACATAAAATTTGCTTGCCCTGAGTCTGTACTGAATAATAGAACCTTCACTCTTAAGGGAGGTTCGGCTGTGCTTAAAAGCAGAGCCAAAGATCTAAAGACTAGCTTGAAAGCAAGAAATCCAACCATTTCCTGCTTCCTAGGTAATCTAAATCTCCAGGCACAGTAGAACAGATGATGGTCGGAAAAATAGCAATTTAGCAGGCAAGTTTGAGTGAGTGGGCAGGGAGGGTTTCCGCAGGCCATGTGGGCGGCACAGCCTTGTGTTTCTCTGCAGCCTGGAATAATTGCATTGGGGGAGGGATGCTCTGGGGATAAGATTTCTCTGTGGCCCACCAAAATTTTCTCATGGCCCACCAGTGGGCCATGGCCCACCAGTTGGCAACTGATGTACTATATACTAAGCTACCTGTTTCCTCCTCAAAAATGTATTCACATACTTCTGACATTCTGAAGGAGCTGGCAGACATGATCTCAAAATCCCTGACCCATATCTTTCAAAGATCCTGGAGCACTGGGGAGCTACCAGAGGACTGGAAAAGAGATAACATGGTTCCAATCTTCAAAAAAAGGGGGGAAATGGATCCAGGAAACTACATACCACTTTGCCTGACATTAATTCCTGGGAAGATCCTGGAAAAGATAATCAAACAATGGATCTGCAAACACCTAGAAACAGAGCTATTACTGGGAGCCAACATGAGTTTCTCAAAAAGAGAAACTCTTTTTGAGAAACTCATGTTATTATGCCAAACAAGCAAAGAAACTGTATTCTACTCTCCCCCCTCTTTCCATATAGTTAGCCCATCTAAAGCAATTATAACATTTATTTATTTATTATTTATTTGATATGTCAATCAGCTTACAAGATAATAGGTATAGGTATAAACATGAGTAAGAATACAGGAAATAGATACGAATATAAGGGGACAATAGGATGGGGATGGTAGGCACAATTGTGCACTTATGCATGCCCCTTACAGACCTCTTAGGAATGGGGATAGAAGAATAACACTCCTATATTAATATTTAATCCCCACCATACGTGACTCTGGGTGGGACTGTTAGACTTGTTATTTAGGAGTCTCTAGTGGCCTTGAGAAGTGACAAGAGACTTCCTTTGTGAGAGCTGAAGGGAATCAATTGTGCATGCTGCTTGCCTCACTCCCTGTGATACAGCAATAGCCCTGTCCAAGCTCCCTGAATCCATGGCTGAGTTGGCAATGGAGTTCCCCATACTAATGTTGCTGTGGGACTTCAACTTGCTTTCTTTGGGATAGGAGTTGGAAATGGCTTGGGAGTCCATGGTCCCCATGGCACTGTTGACCTGAACTATCTTATTGACAGCTGGACTCACATGGAGGGGGGCTGTCACAGATTGGATCTGATATTTATCTCAGGCAGTGATCAAAGTGGTTGTAAATGCCTCTTTGCAGTAGTGCCTGCTCTGAAAGAGGTGGTGGTTTGCCTGTTCCTCAAGAAACCATGTTTTGGATAGTTTCCAACCAGTCTCTAATTTTCATAGGGAAGGATGTTGAAAGTTGTACTGGGCTTACAACTTGAATGAAACAGATTATCTAGACCCTTTTCAGTTAGAATTTAGACTGGGCTACACAATATCAAGAATTCATTTGTCACATTTGGGGATGACTTCCTGAGCACTCCAAATCGAGAGTTGTGTGTCTATCCCTGTCTCTCCTAGATTCTTCACCTTTAAAGTTCTATGTGGCATGGGGTCAAGTTATTTTCAGATTCGCTTTCCCTGAGGGTATCTGCCTACCCCACAAGTTCAGACAAATGGGCACACTCCAGGTTCCTCAAACATTGTCATCTCAGTGAGAACTTGAAGTTGCAACTTCTTTGTAGCTACCTGGATCTTTTCAAATGGCTCTCCACCTGAGATTTGGATGTGTTTATGTATGGAATACAGCCTTCTGGAGTTAAGAAAGACCCGTCTCTTTCCCCAGGCAGTAGGCTAGGATGAGTTTGTGTCATGGGGTCACCTGAGCTATCTGATGGAAGGGTCTGATTTGTTTTTATATTATTTTTTTATAGGTTGTGGGCTGGCTAGGATCACGGCATGAGATAAACAGCCAGATAACTTGTTTTAAATAAATCAACTTCTGAAAAATAATCCACAGTGTTGGTCCTCATGCCATGATAAACAATGTGCAGCATTAGTTAAGAAGGTATGTTTGCTTCCAGTTCGTACCCCTGTGGCTGTTTTTGAAAAAAATTCTTAAGAAGAGAAGAGCAAGTGGTTGATCCTAAAAATGTTTTAGCTTGGGGCAATCTATTGTAGTACTAACAACTATAACACATGGGACATTCTTACCCAAGAGAGAAAAAGAAATTAGATGATCAAATAAGAGGAACCAGACGTACATCATTCCTCCCTTATAAAGATCAAGTACAGGCAGCCAGCAACTGGTAATCTGCCTCTCCCATCCCCAAGTCAGAGCACTTCAATTCTAGGTCTGTTCGCAAACTGAACTTGACTCAATCAGAAAAGATAACTGCTCCAGTAGCATTACAAAATTGCTGATTCTAAGCTGATGGTATACCTGCTATTTTGCATTTCAATTAGGAAAGTCTTAGATCTAGACATTTCCTCCAGGTGAAAGAAAAGGAACATTTTAAAAAACCCACAAGATTATTCATAACAACTTCCAACTCATCAATGAACCATTGAGTTTCCCACTTCCCAAGAGAACTTCATAAATTGAGAAAATGCTCAATTATTACAAAACTTATCCATAAGAACCACAAGAGGGAGCTAAAAGTAAATTAACTATTTGTTCCTGTCTATTTTTTCCCTTAGAAGGGAGATAAAATAGTTTAGAATAACAAATCTCATTTCTAACCTTTGCATTGGAACAAACTACCCAATGAAGCAGACACAGTAGATCTCCCTTTTTAAGTCCCAGTTCTATAAGCCCAGATAATGAGATATGAAAGCAAACAAAATGCCTTTATGGCTGTACAAAGAAGAACAGAGAGGTAGTTGAAAGGGATACTTTGAACGAACAGGTAGGTTTCAGAAAAACAGAGGGATGTGACATATGATCCAAAATGGATAAACCCAGAAAATACAAGAATGGGGTTTATTTTAATTTCAGTGAGTAAAGATAGGCCTTTGTGTGTATCATTTATCCGTATGTTAGATTCATAGGATTGTCCATAGGATATAGTTTAAAAAAAAATCAAAACGGTGCCACAGTGATGTGATCAAAGGGCCGTTCATTTGTTATGTGAAACCCAGTTGGATCCATTGTGGCCACCATCTTGACTTTTTGACCATATCGTCAGACATCCTTGTACATTTATGTTCCTCCTTTTTTATGAGTTCAAGGTGAAGTATATAGTACTTCTGCTTCCAAGTCCACCACACAACAAACTTGTGGATTGTGTCCTGGATAGGTTTGTCAAGTTCTCATTAAAAGCCACCTAAACAACATCTAACGAGAGTAAGTTTCATAATTTAATAATTCTGATTTTTAATATTGTGGAAATAGAAAAAAAATCTCCACAGGCTCTTTTTCTACTTTATGCATGATTTTCCAGCTCTGTTACCTCTTTTCTCTTGTCTGCTTTATTTCTATAATGGAGAACAGCTTAGTTGCCTAGTGATTTGACTGTCATTTGTTACAGATTTTCTTTCTGAATAGAACTCTACATACTGTAGTACCTTACTATAGTTTCACTACAGATATATATGACAACATTGTTATATCAGCACTTTTATTTCTCTTTATCCCGATGATTCCTGATGTGCAATTCAGCTTTTCAAATAGCAGCTGCACATTGGGTTGATATTTTCATTGAGGGCAGCTTGACATTTCCATTTCCATTATGAGTTTAAGATTCCTTTTCTCTGGACATATCTTTGTTCCAATATATGTCACTTTGGACCTGCTTTTATTGAACTGGATATGTCATTCAAAATCCCAGTTTGGAGTTCTTCACTATCTTCTACTGTCCTGAATAACCTGGATGTAAGCCATATGAAGACACCATGTGCGAGTTCATATAAATATAAACATGTTTAATATATGTGCTATATAAATGGGCTAATAAATAAATAATTTGAAGATATCAACAAACTTTGCTACCTTGGTCCTTTTTTCCACATTCTAATAGTCTATTTAGAGCCAGGTTAAAAAGCAACCATCTTCATGCAGATAACCACTTTGTGGTGAGATCAATCAGAATAGAGCTGGAAGGGACCTTGAAGGTCTTCTAGTCCAACCCAAGCAGGAGACCCTACACAATTTAAGACATATGCTGAAACACCCACAACTTCTTTAGGCAAGCTGTTCCACTGGTTAATTTTTCTCACTGTAAGAATTATGTTAATGTTAAAAATATGTGCCAAAGATGTTAGATGCACTTTATACAGCTAAATACAGAATATATAAATTCACTTTATGTTCAAAAGAAGATAACTTTTCTCTTGGCTAATACTGCTATCTTTTCATACTGGTTGATTGTATGTAGTCCACATAGGCTGCTAAAGTACTTAGATAATGAGATGAGCAGCATATAAATTTGATAGATAGAACTAGATTAGCAATTCCTAAAGGAATCTGTACCTTTGTCCTTGTATTCATTTCCATGTATGCCAGACAATTATTCTATTTCCCATCTGTTCAATGGTTGTCTTTCTAAAACTGCTAGAGCCGGATACATTGTTCCAAACTGCAAATTGCATTTCAAGACTAGATTTAAAAACTGCCTTAGAAGGAACTGATTCACAAGGTCAGTCACATTTGCAAGGAACACATTGCTGCTGAGCTCTAATGCTATGAAGTTCATACTGAATCATGTGATAATTATTTTAGGTCACTCTGTCCATACTTGCGGTATCTGTTATTCACCCAGCAGTAGTCTGGAGAAAGTGATGTGATTGTCGATTCTAAAGCTGACATATGGGTAGCCATATTTTATTGTAGTGTTTGTCTATTCTTTTTCTTACTTTTCTTTAGGGTTCCAACGAAGGATTTTAATGGGGCTTCAGGCTCACCACTTTTTGGCAGCAGGAAGGTGAGGTTGGAGAGATATGGGGAAATGTTATGACTAGCTGACATTAACTTAACTGAGAAGGTGCTTGCAGATGGCTGAAGTGGAGTTTGGAGTCATCAGACTGATGGACTGTGAGCTGATTGGAGAATGTGACTGTGGGGGGAAGTTTCAAACTTTTGCTTTTACTAAGTGTAATTCTGAGGTCTGGTCAGAGTTGGAATTACACCAAGACCTTGCCAATTAGATATGTTCCTAATAAAGAGACTTCAAAAAAAAAAGAAAAAGATGGATATCTTGGATTTTAATTTTTAGGAAGAGGAAGACAAGACCTTTTGTAAAAGCCTAAAGAACTGGTTCTGCCAGTTAAGCTTGTGGATCCAATGGGAAATTATCACAGTGGTTAATAGTTGATAGATTAACAACAAATTTCATCTCCCTCCCCATCTTTAATTGACTGTAGTGTTTGGCTTTTTGCATTAACTTATCTATATATTTTAGCCTATACAGTTTTTTATCTTTCATGATTATAAGCTGCCCAGATTTACCCTAAAGTTAGATGGGTGGCCAATACAATTTCCAAATAAGAATAAATAAACAATTTTCATAAACGTTGCCAAGGAAACTGCAGGGACTAGTCTAGGCAGTTGTCAGGAATTGACACTAACTCCAAGGCACAAAAAGTCTAGATAATCATGAACTGGGTGAGTTCTTGATGGTTTCCCCATTCCCTGCACAAGCCAAAGCTAGGAAATGATTGTGGAAGAGGGACACACAGGGGACTTGGTGTTCTTCAGTTGTTGCTGAGCTACAGTTCTCATCATCTCTGACCATGCTGATGGGAGCTGAGAGCCAAACAACATACACAGATGCTTCTTGTAATGGTTTGGTTGAGAAACTTTGGTATGTGAGAAGCAACCTCATTTCACAGAGACTGGAATGATGTGGTATCAGTTTATGTTTCAGCAGCTCCCATATGTTGCTTAGGAATTTTTAGAAAAGACTCTTACCTGATCTGAACTACTGAGGTTTACAGCATATTTACTTGACATGATTGTCAGAAGTAAGATTGTCCCAATAGTGCTGCTCAGAATTTGTCAGTTGTAGCAATAACTTATGATTGAGTTGGTGGTGGTTGTTTTTAAAAGGCTAGGCAAGCATAAACATGAGAATCAGACTGGCAAATTAATTGAGCATCTGGAAAAAAGAGAATATCCAAATATTCAAATAGCTTTTTTAAAAAAATTATGAATATCAGATTATTGATCATATGGACAGAATTAATACATGATGCTAAGTCCTCTTTATTGTATTTTATTTTCATTTAGCAGATTTTAGAAAATTAAACACTGTGACATTATTCCACAACCGCAATTAAAATAAGCCATGGTTGATTCTGATGAATTTTGGGCAATAGGCAGTTGCTGTTTTATTTCATATCAGCTAATTCTCATTTCTATTATCTACTATTTTTTAAGTGAAAGTACTTGGACTACACATGGATCTAAACCATGTAGGTAATGTTGTAGCTCTCCAGCTGCCTCCAAAACAAAATGCTATGATGTAAAAACATGCAGCTCATGCTGTCCTTCCTCTACCTGCAGAATGAACATACTCTACTATTTTTAAATTACATATCCTTATGACATCATATTTGTCTTATCTCTAGAAATAGTAGCTTAGACATTCCAGTCACAGTATGTTTTTCAGTCTTCTCCATTTTTTTTTTACTCTGGACATGATCTTGGATATGAAGAACTATATGACTGATGATTCAATTGAGCTGGAATTTACCTAGCTCTTATTGGACCACGTCCCTCAACTATAATTTTGGCCAGAGCTTTAGGAAAGTCTGGATATCAAATTTCCATAGAGAAATCTGCCTGGATGATACCTGAAGCACTTGTCAGGCCTTATTTGGACTCCTTATATGCCCTAAATACAGGGGTGAGATCAGGAATGCGATTCAACCAATGTAACAACCGGTTTGGTGAGCGCGCACTTCGCATGTGCGCAGACCGTTTACTACTGACCTTCTCCTGTGTGCCTTCAACAGCTGAGACGCGGCAATCCACTGTGTTGCGTGAATCAGCTGAGCTTGAACACCAGGATATAAAGTACAGACTAGAGCCAAGGAGGGTGGGTGGGCCCAACAGCTG
Organism: Bungarus multicinctus; assembly: GCA_023653725.1. Lineage (NCBI taxonomy): Eukaryota > Metazoa > Chordata > Lepidosauria > Squamata > Elapidae > Bungarus > Bungarus multicinctus. Next base: position 137,305,448 of record CM042838.1, read on the forward strand.
ATTGTTGGAGCGAATCAGTTCACTCACAGCTGATCCTCGGAAATACCAGGTCACCTGAATTAGGCAGAACCAGTCGAATCCCACCTCTGGGTGGAATGCTGCCAGTATAACAACCGGTTCGGTGATCATGCTCTTTGCTTTCATGAACAGCAGTGCAAAAATCCTTACCTGCTATGTTACTTCAGGGGAGTAACACATCTGAGGAGTAGCAATCCGCTCTTCCGCGCTGATCAGCTGGGATGATAAAGGCCAGTAAAGGGGAAAGCGGGTGGGCCCACATGACCATCGGAGCGAACTGTTTGCTCTCAGCTGATCTTCAGAGCTAGGGGTTCGCCCGAACTGGTCCAAACCAGCAGAATCCCACCCCTGACTAAACACGTTTCAAATTTGCAAATAGTTCAGGATATAAAGATAGAGGAAGTTCTCTCTACCCTATTGGGGGAACTCTGTCTTGCTCCATCCCATATCCCACACCTACAATATTTTTTTTTAATGTGGGATTAGGATTTTTATCAAAAGAGCATCAGACTCGCATTCAAAATTAGACTGAAGGATCATTGGATCAGATCTATGCCTGCAATTGTTACTGAGCAACTTGACAGGTAGTAAAACCACCACCTGAAGGCCCTGTCTACAGCCCTGCTCTATTGTTTCTTAAGAAATGTAATTAGTAATTGTCTTTTCCACCAGTGGGTGCTACTCAGTGGGAAAGGAATGAAGTGAGGGAAAGAAGTTACACATTAAGAAAAGGGAAAGTGCTGCTTTAAAGATTACTTTAAAGTAGCCCCAGCTGCTGGTTGTGGATGAGATGAAGATAATAACATGAGAACACAATTTTCAAAAAGCCAGTCATTATGCTATAATTAAGGATGAGTTCTGAGTGAGGATTTGAGCTGGGTTTCTTCAGCCATGAAACTGGAACAATAACCATCATATCATGCAGACTTTCATGTGCAAGGGAAAAACCATTGGCCTACTTTATGCCACAAAGTGCATCAAACCATTTTTAGCCATCATACAGCATCAAGCTATTCTGAATCAATAATATGTGACTAATAAGACACTAAGAGCCTGCTGAGAAAGAAGACAACAGCTTGTCAAAAAATAATAATAATAATAATGTGTGGAGACATTAAAACGTTGGGACAGTAACACGATGCACCAAACAAAAGAGGATGTGAAATAGTGGCCTTTTCAGGCACTAATGGAGCTGTTGACAGAATGTTGTCAGGTTAGGAGGACATTTGGATCTGAAAGAATCCACAAACTGTCAGCAGATACAGCCTAGCAATGATTGGGGTTAAAGCCTGCCTTGGTGATAATTGCAGTGAGTGCTAAAAAAATTAATGGCATAAAATAACATCTTCCAGGAAGAAAAGAAGAAAAATATGTAATTTCTCTCTCCCTTCCTTCCAAACATATACACAGAAAAACAACCTACACCTAATGCTGTTCTCTTCTTCCCCATAATTCTTGGCTTTTCTGATTGTGAGTTGGCTTTTTAGGGGAAGAAAAAGGATCTGGAGCTGTAGTTAAGGGATAAGTGGATTTGTATCGCACTGAAGCATTCCCTCCCTGTGTTACTGTGGGCGTTACAAATTGCTAAGCAGATTTCAACTGTTCTTTTGAGTTGTGAGCCGCATATTTTCGGCACTTACTGATTATTCTCCCACCCTACCCTTTCTTCTTTTTCTTTTTAAACAAAATGCTATGAGTATGATCTTAAAACTCTTGGATTTATTTTAAAAAAGCATGACTAGAAGATTCCCTACGCCCCAATAAATGTTGTAGGATTAGCCCCAATTAGTAGAGTTACAGGATATAATTTGATGAATCTACTATGTGCCACCTCCTGGGCAACAGGATACAAGAAGAGACAATAGAAACTTCATTCATGCTGCCCACTCAGTACAAGCCAATGAATGCCATAAAAACAGTGCATTTAAGCACAGTAGTGATATATAGTTTAAGTGGAGATGGTAGCACTAATTCTGTATTAATATATGTTTTGTGTTGCCAGGAAAACATTACCATAACAATTAAAAGAAAGAAACAGAACCTTTCAAGAGTTCAGAATTAGTTTCTTTATTCATACTCACTATGTGTTAGATTGCCATGTTCTACTGACAAAGAAGTGAGCTCATGGCAAATATTTCAGTTTTATGTCTTTGTGGGATCACAATTGAGAGAAGATAGAATTCCTTATGTCACTCTGCATTAGTAGCGCCATAAGTTTCATAACTAATGTTGTTAGAACACCTCATTTCATGCACTGAAGAAGGTAACATCAAGAGTTGCGATGTTGCAGTGATTAGCAATAGCAATAGCATCTATATACTGCTTCACAGTGCTTTACAGCGCTCTCTAAACATTTACAGAGTCAGCATATTGTGCCCAATAATTTGGATCCTCATTTTATCCACCTTGGAAGGATGGAACCTGAGTCAGCCTGGTGAGATTTTAACTGCCAAACTGCTGGCAGCCAATGATCAGCAGAAGTAGTCTGCAGTACTGCATTCTAACCACTGCGCCACCTTATGCAATACTGCAGGCTAATTCTGCTAACTGCCAGCAGTTCGACAGTTCGAGTCTCACTGGCTCAAGGTTGACTCAGCCTTCCATCCTTCCATGGTCAGACTCAGATGGTTGGGGGCAATATGCTGATTCTGTAAACCACTTAGAGAGGGCACTGTCAAGCGGTATATAAGTCTAAGTGCTATTGCTGTTGCTATTGCCATTATGTACACTGACTCAAAAACATAGCATGATCTTTAAATCTGGCAGTATTAATGGTCATATTCATCAGGCCAATGGTCATCATTTTAGAGATTAAAATATACCAACCCCTTCTTTTACTATCTTGCATTTGCACCAGAAGAATAGGAGCTTTGGGAGATTGAAGTCTTCCGTATCCATGTGAGTATTCCTGAGGGTAAAAATATGAGAAATGATTGATGACACATTTTTTTTACAATTGTAATAGAAAGGAAATGCAACCTTTACATCAAGGGGATCTATTTACGTGTCTTGCTCTTGCTATGCTGAATATGATCCTTATAGAAATATGCTTGACTATTGGGGCAAAATTCTCATCATAGTCATTACCATTCTCAGCCAAAAGTTTCTTTAGCATACCAGTCGCGTTTTTTTTCCAAGTGGAACCCCGCCTTCCCTGTCCACACACATCATACATGGTCTTGAAAATTCACTTGTATCCCATGATTTATTTCCCTACTAGAAACCTGAGAGGTTTTTAAAATGTCATTCTTGTAGAGTGCTTCAATTGTCTCTTCTTCAGCCCTTCTCATTTCTCCCCAGTATTTCTCTATCCACCCTGAATTTGCAACCTGTAGCTCAACTTGACAGTTCAGGGAATAATTTGTTTCATTTTTTGCCACACCATTCTATTCTGGGATATAGGCCACTTCAACTGTATGCACACAGACCCTTTATAAATAGTATCTGGATCTCTGAGCCCTAATCTCCTGTGCCTTTTTTGATATTACAATTCTTAACTGCTCTTGCCTTATCATTTGTGCAGTCTAATTCAAATAGTGCCTTTTGGGATGGTACCTTTCATAAACAATTCTCCATTTTCAGTTATACTTGCCTTCAAGTGTTGTATCACATCATTTTTCTGTGATATGTCTTAAAATTGGCTCCAGTACTGGGACATATAAGCATCTTTAATAGGAAGGGACATTTCTTATTTGTCTAATGCACAAGTCTATGGAGATTTTCAGTCATCCAGTCATGGTGCTTTTTCAAGCAGCAACTGGACTTTCTTGTTTTTCTTTGAAGACATTCAGACAACAGACAGACTCTTACAGAGCTTTCCCAGGGAGGTGATCTTTTAAATTTATTTATAGCAGTGGTGGGATTCAATTTTTTTTACTACTGGTTCTGTGGGCGTGGCTTGGTGGGCCTGGCAGGGGAAAGATACTGTAAAATCTCCAGTCAGAGGTGGTATTTGCCGGTTCTCTGAACTACTCAAAATTTCCGCTACTAGTTCTTCAGAATTGGTCAGAACCTGCTGAATACCACCTCTGATTTATAGGCTTTCCCTATCTCCCTTTCCTAGAACAAGGAAAGGACAAATGACTCAAGCCATTGAAAATAAAATATATCCTGATTTGTCTATTGGCCTAACAAAGCAGATTCTTGAGTAAGAGACACTTCTTGCTCTAAGTCTTGCAATTGATTATGAAATTACTATCTACTGCTTTTGTCATTTCTGTTGCATGAACCACAGTTTTTTAAACTGCTGGACAATTAATTTAAAAATAAAGCAATAAGCATTTCTTCTCATGTAGGCTTGTTTTGCCGCTCATTGGAAAACTTAAGTTTTGAAAGAGAGAAGTGAAATCCCAAAGCTTTCAGCTTTTCCTCTTCATACTATTTTGACTTTAGCTTCATCCCCTGCATACTAACAAGTTCTTAGGAAATGCAATGTGGTATTGACAAGAAAACAAAGAGTTCCTTACTTTTAATTTAGATCATACTTAGTTTGGTATTCTCCAGAAATATTGTGCTGGAACTTTATAGGATTGTTTTGAATAGTGGCTATATATGGGACAATGAATTTAAAAAAAGAGAATTTTAGTGTTGTTAATTGGCAGAGTTTATCCTGCTTGCAGATTATGGGTATTCATATAACAAACTTACTGGGGAAGGCAGAATAAGCACCATTATGTAAAGGGGAAAAAGGGAGCAAGAAACAGTAGCCAAAGAAAGTTTGGTTTATTGTTTTTTTATCAGTTATGATTTATCATTTCTTTAAAACTTCCAAGGAGTTGATAAACTGCTATGGAAATAGAGTAGGTATAACTAGGCTCAGATGTGAAGAGTTTTGGAGCTGAGCAATATTCTGTCACTAAAATAATAATTCTTACATTTAATCAAGAACCAGTAAATATAATAGCTATACTAGTTCCTATCTGTGCTGAGACTGGATGACCTGGGGCCAACCTCTAAATACAGTCCAGCTTCTTAGTGATTATCCAGCTCCTTAGTGAAGAAAGGCCAACAAAAGTAATATTGAAAAGGCACAAGACAACAGGCAATAGCCAGATAACTGACCACCCAGATATAGAATTAAATTTTGAGTTTTGCCATGTTTTTGTTATAATAACACAGATCTGCAGTTCTCAATATGGTAGTTACAAACAGAAAATGGCCATCCTAGAAAGATTTTTTCATCTAAAGTCTATGTTCATATATCATTTTTAGCTTAAGGACCGAGGAAGGAAGAGGAAGGATTTTAGAGAAACAACTTTAGTATTAAATTTTTGTTCTATTCTTAACATACATCACCAGCATGAGAAAGCCAAATTTTCTTCCGGTTACTAAGCAGCTATACAATATTGAGTGGTAAGATAAGGAGATCCAATCAAACGCCTGAGTGAAAAAGGAAAATCATCATAATGGAGAAGGGAATGGTCAGGAAGCTCCTTCTTTCCCCCATTATGATTATCTTCTTCTCTTGTACTAAACTCAGTGTTGTCAAACTGACTGAAGGATGCTTGCATGCTTGTACTGTGTCGAGTCCCTGTATTATGTGATGTTTATATTAATTTAATGGTTCAAACTTTAACAAAAATAAGTTGTATCCACTCCCACAAACTTCTTGACCAATCTACTGTAAGGCTCCTATATGTAAATGATATTATAGTTTCCTCAATGATATTGACTGGACAAAAAAAAAAGATATGTAAAACTTCATCTCTTATTGTTTTGATAAAGGGCATTTTATACATTTGCAAAAGTCAAAGATCACGGCCTTTTTAAATAAACTACAGAGCTATAGAGCAGATCAATGGGATTGTGACAGAAGAAGTTAAGTTACAGTAATTAAATATGTAGGAATAGTTTCCTATGCTTCTATCTTTTATTGGAAATATTTAAAATTGTAAACAAGGTATGCCTATAGCAGCAACCTGCTGTTTTCCCCCCTCCCATATACTTGAAGAAATAATTTACTCTAAATGCTGACGAAAATTCTCAGTCATCCAGATAGAACTGTCTGGAAATTGAGTCATGGCAACTGAACTTCTTTTCTTGTTTATTCAAAATGTTTCCTTGCTTATCTAAGAGACTGAAGAAGCTACTTGAATAAGCAGTGAAATGTTTTGAACCAACAAGAAGTATGGTTGCCATGACTCAACTTCTAGGAGAAGTAATATTATTCCTACTACTTTGAAGGCCTTTAATGTGGATATATAAAAGTACTATGCACAATTCTTTCCACACAAAAATTTTAGACTGTCCAAAACCAGGCACAGAATCAGAGCATGTCTTTCATCAGGACCTAAGGAAAAGGGAGCTTCTTCTTCTTCTTCTTCTTCTTCTTCTTCTTCTTCTTCTTCTTCTTCTTCTTCTTCTTCTTCTTCTTCTTCTTCTTCTTCTTCTTCTTCTTCTTCTTCTTCTTCTTCTCTCTCCTCCTCCTCCTCCTCCTCCTCCTCCTCCTCCTCCTCCTCCTCCTCCTCATCTTCCTTCTTCTTTTCCTTCTCTTCCTCCTTCCTCCTCCTCGTCTTCCTCCTCATCCTCCTTTGTGATACACCACCCAGGATCCATTGACTGAGACAGGATACAGAAATTGTAAATAAATACATTTAGTTTCTATCTATCACTAGCTTACCCTTTCAGCAGTGTTCATGAGCTTTGATAATTTTAGGTAGTGTGAGCCTCAAATCCCAGAATTCCCCAGCCAATGACATTGAAAAAAATGAGTCAGCAATATAGGCCGAGGTTCTTGGATCACAAAAATACTCTCTAGAAGACTTAGCTGCAGACTTAGAGATTTTTGAAGATTTTACATTTCATAATTTTCAATGTACAAAAAAAATAAATTAAAGACCTGGTAAGGTGCTAATAACATTAAAAGTATATCATTTTAATTTGCTGTAAATTAATACTTCTGCTAGTGACATTGCACAACATCAATTACAGCTCTTGGATCAGAAAGTTTGCTTACCTATATCTACAGTGCACATGTGAATCAAACTAGCATTTAGATTCTCAGATAAAATTGAATATTTTCTCTTCTCTCCCCGGTTTCTATCCATGGTTAATAGAATTTCCCAGTGACACTGTTGTCACATTACAGCAGTGGTGGTATTCGACCTGTTCAGCCTGGTTCTAGCGAGCCAGTAGTAGCAATGAGCCGCAGAGACCGAACCGGTTCTCTCCACCATTCTGCTGTTGGGCCCACCCACCCACCTGGGCTCCCATACTCACTTTTATCTGCTGAATTTGAAGCACAGCTGCTTAGTGCGGAACAGAATAGTGCCACATGGCAGCTGCGGAAGTGACTGGGATCGTGCAGGACTGCAGGAGGCGAGTTAGAACGCCTCTGCACGTGCGTAAAGTGTGCATTTGGTGCACATATGCATGCAAAGTGAGTGCACGCATCCAAAGTGCACCCACTAAGCCACGCCGACCAAACCAGTGGCCAAAAATATTTGAATCCCACCACTGCACTACAGGTAGTCTTTGACTTACAACAGTTCATTTAGTGACTGTTAAAAGTTACAACAGCACTGAAACAAGTAATTTATGACCAGGGATGGGATCTGACTGGTATAACTACCGGTTCTATCTATTAGCATCACACGCGCATGCGTGAGTCGCGTGAATCGCGCGAGTGCAATTTACAACCTGCTGAGCTGCCCGGACACTGAGCAGCACTGTGTGCAAGTGCGCAGCAGTTGGAAAAGCCCTTTTTTCCTGCTTTTTCAACTGCAGCTGTGTCGCGCAAAGCAGCTGTAGTTGAAAAAGCAGGAAATAAAGGTCAGGTAACAGCATGAGTGGGCAGGTGGGCCAAAACAGCAGCAGACATACCGTGTTTCTCCAACAATACGGCCTCCCCCAATAGGAAGTCCCAACATGCTTTATAGGCTTAAAATGAAATTAAGTCCCTCCCCCCAAATTTAGGCCTATTTTAAAACATGCTAAATGGGGGAAGGGCGGGGAGGCTTGCCGTTAGGAGCACCCACTGGTGGCATCAGCGTGGATGTCGGCCTCAGTATTGGTAGGGCACTTTGTATCAGAAGACCTTCCGCCACCATAGCTTTCCAGTTTGGAGCACCACCGCGGCGTTTGGAGCATTGCCATGGCGTTTGACGCAGCCACGTGGGGCCGGCCAGGGCTCCTCCCTGCAAACAGAGCCCCGCCAGAGACACTTGGCTTCAGGCGCTCCTGTCGCCACCTTCCCGGCATCGTTCGAAGGCAAAGCCCATTCTTTTAAAAATGACACCCTACTATGAAAAAGCCTCCCCTGCCCGAGAGAGCAGCCCAACACCAAGTGGGGAGGTGAATCTCCCGGGGCCCTAGCGCAGGATCGGCCCACCCCGGGAGAAGCGCCCAGCCACCATCCCTGCCTGGCACCAAGCAGAGTGCAAAGAGCTTCGCCTGGGACGCCCCGCGCAGCTGACAGACGGGCCCCCCTGCCTGGCGGAAGAGCTCTGGCCAAGGCAGCGAGCGCCTCCCCACCGGGCCCTCTGCTCATCCCGCCAGGACTGTGCTGGAGCTGGGTGGGCTGGGCAGAGCTGGGGAAGCGAGCCGCGGGTGCGCGCCCTCCTGCCAAGCAAAAGAGCTGGGCCAACCCGATCTTGGCTTCCTGAGTCCCTCCAGCTTGACCCTGAAGGGGCCACTGGGAGAAGCCGCCCGAGGCAGTGATAGTGCCCACCCGTCCAGAGACAGGGAGGTGAGGCAACGGCCTGTGCTGCGTCCTCTTCTGAGCTGAGCCCCGCCGAATGAGTGCCAATGCCCGAGACGCTGCAGCGTTTGGAGCTGCTGGCACGTTTGGAGATGTGAGGGGATGGGGGTGAGCTGGGTGAGGAGTGGAAAGGACAAGCGGCTGCGACTCCGCTGGAGCTGCCGACCAGGGAAGCAGCGCTGCTGTCGCCTCGCATCCCTGTCCGCGGATGGGTAGGTGCTATCACTGCCTCGGGCGGCCTCTCCTGGTGGCCCCTTTGGGGTCTAGCTGGAGAGACTCGGGAATCCAAGCTCGGGTCGGCCCGGCTTTCGCTTGGTAGGTGGGTGCGCACCCGCGGCTCGCTTTTCTGGCTCTGCCCAGCCCGCCCGGCTCCAGCACGGCCCTGGCGGGATGAGTGGAGGGCTCGGCAGGGAGGCACCCTCTGCCTTGGACAGAGCTCCGCCGCTGGGCAGGAGATGTCCCCTGTCAGCTGTGCAGGGTGCCCCAGGCAAGGCACTTCCGCTCTGCGTTGCATCAGGCAGGGATGGAGGCTGGGTGCTTCTCCAGGGGTGGGCGGGTCCTGCGCTGTAGCCCTGGAAGATTCGCCTCCCCACGTGGGGCTGCCCTCTCGGGTAGGGGAGGCTTTGTCGTAGTAGGGCATTGTTTTTAAAAGAATAGGCTTTGCCTTCAAACGATGCCCGGGAAGGCGGCAACAGGAGCGCCTGAAACATAGTGGCTCCGGTGGGGCTCCAGTTGCAGGGAGGAGCCCTGGCCAGCCCCACTGTGGCTGCGCCAAACGCCGTGGTGGCATGGGGAAAAGGGAAAGCAATGGTGGTGGAAAGTCTCCCAATACGAAGTGCCCCACAAATGCCGAGGTCAACATGCAAGCCGTTGCCACCCACCCACCCGAGGATGCAAGGGGGGGGAATCAAGTCACCCCTGAAAAGACGGCCTAAAGCTCAAAAAAAAATTAAGACCCAGCCTTATTATATGAGAAACACGGCAGAACTGGTTCTATGTCTGCTGCTCTTCGGAGCAACTGGTTCTACAGAGGTGGATAGAACCGGTAGAATCCCACCCCTACTTATGACCATTTTTCACACTTATGACCATTGCAGTATCCCCATGGTCATGTAATCAAAATTCATACAATTGGCAACTGACTCATATTTATGACATATTTATGCCCCAGGATTGTGTGATCACCTTTTGTGACCCTCTGACAAACCATATCAATGGGGAAGCCAGATTCACTTAACAACTGGATTACTAACTTAAGAACTGCAGTGATTCATTTAACAACTGTGGCAAGAAAAATCATAAAGTGAGGCAATACTCACTTAACAAACGTTTCATTTAGCCACAGAAAATTTTAGGTTCAATTGTGGTCCTACAGGACAACCTGTATTGCAATAGGATTTTCCTAGGTTATTTTGCATTTTTAAGATTTCAGTTGTTGGATTTGTATTTGCTGTAAAGCATGATTGCGGCTTTAGCATGTTTAGTATTTATTCTGCTTAGTCAAAAGGCTTGTTTGTGCAAAATTCTATTCTTTTTATTGCTTCCTGTTGTTCTTACTTGGGAGAATAAGCGATGAAGTCTCAGATTTTCTTCTGCTGGAGGTGAGAGGTGTTTATTAATGTACTAATTATCTGCTATTTTTTTCATTCATTTAAAAATGGCATTGTGATATTTTATTACTCTTAGAAATGAAAATAACAATGAAATGCGTTCCTTGAACACAAACAGACATTGAAGAATTAAGAATTCAGTTCGCACATTGTGATAGAATTTCCCTAGCCAAAGTCAACAGGAAGTAATAATTTGAACAGAAACAGTACTCAAATAGCTTTTAATTAACATTGGAAAGGGCAGAACATTAAATGAATGAGTTTACAGTACTTATGAGAAAGCATAATAGAAATATTTTAGCCACAGAGAAAGGCATTGCTAGATATATTCAATACTGCAAAAACTTCTGCTATAAGTCCATTTAGGAAAAGTCTAATAGTGCAATAAAATTTGACTGTTATTATTATACCTAATCTACTGAATAAGTGGAGATAATTAGATGTGGCTGGGTAATAAAATAGAACCATTGGGTTACACAGCCTGTTACTCCTTTGGAAATATAAATGGCAGCAACTGTTCAGTTCTGGTTGATTTATTGGATTATACAGATGTCAGGCAAGATAGTTCTCTGTAAATACCTATATTAGAACCAGCTAGAAAGCCACATATTTTAAAAAGTAGGTTTTTGAATTCTATACACCTTTTTATCAGCCTACATTTAAATATGCTAAACCAAGAGATAGAAGGGAGGTTGCCCGTAATGAAAGAGAATATTCAAGTATAGAATTTAAAAGCATCTAAAATGCACTGCTGTGGTCCTATTCTTTTCCACCTATACATGGTTTCATTTTTGCAAGTTGAATGGATTAATCTCTGCTTTCCATCATGATGTTCAATTTCCAATTCCAATTCATTCACAAAGAAAATAACTGATCCATTTGTTTGCCCCCAATCCTTCAGCCTATTTCCTAATTTCACAGCAAGACCATTAAGTCTGTCTCTAAACAAAAAGTTGTGGTCACTTTAAAGAAAAGTTCAAATTCTATGCAATATAGCAATCATAAGGTCACTTATCATGTTTTTAATTTCCTAAAAATATCATTGGAGTCTTAAAAAAAAATTATGGGCATTTATTACTATGGCCCTTTTCATACTAGATCTGAGTTTCCTGTATAGCCATGATGGAGAACCTATGGCACGCTAAAGGTTGCCCAGAAGAGCCCCACTGCACATATGCGCACGCCGCCCACCCGACAGCTGATTGTCAAGTATCTGGTGCGCATGCGCAGGGTGCGGGAGATACAGGCTCATGCGCCAAAACATGCAGGGCGCGTGGAGTGGTCTTGCACACATGCGCAGAGGGCGTGGAGGGCATGGGGGCATGGGGGGATTGTGCCCATTGCCTTCTGGGTGCTGGCACAGGAGCCCAAAATGGTTAGCCACCATTGATGTATAGTATTCCAGAATTCAGATTAATTGGGATGACTTATTTCCTTCCTCTACAAAAGACAGATTTTGCTACTTTCTGTGCAAAATTCTAACATTGAGGAGAACAGGTAATTTCCTAAAACTGGGACTTCTGTGGCAGTGGGTCATAAAAATAAAGATGGCTGTTTCTATACCATGCAATTGAAGTCCTGCTTCTTTTTTATGTGTGTTATGCATGTAAACAGAAACAGGACTTTGATCACATGGTTGGGTCATCTTCATCTTTTTATTAATCTACCCCTGCTGATGTCCCTGTTTAAAAATCTTAATTTACATCTACATTACCTACATCACTTTTCTGTTGTAAAGTCCTGGAAGTTTCCCCGAGCTACTGAGATGCTAAAGAAAGTGAGACTCAAGATGAGGCTTGAAAAAATAACAGCTTTTTATTTATGGCCAAAGTAAAAAGTCTGGATGAATACTATATCCAAAATATACAGACAAAATGCATGTAAGGAATAGCCATACCCCTGCGAGAGTGGCTTAGAGTATTATATACATTTTTACCCTGTTAGAAACAAAGTTTACCCAATCAGAACAAAGGTTTGTTACTGACATGGTCTTGGAAGTATTCTTTGTTCAGGCCCCTGTCTCTGTCCACCTTATCTATGGAGCATTCCTCTGGCCAAGTTGTTTATTCAACAGAATGCTTTCAGGATTCAGAATCTATGAGGCAGGAAATGTCCTACTCTGGTTCCTTTATCTATGGCAAGGGTCTTCAAATTTGGCAAGTTTAAGACTTGTGGACTTCATCTGCCCAGAATTCCTGAGCTAATATGACTGGAGGAGGAATTCTGGGAGTTGGAAGTCCACAAGTCTTAAAGCTGTCAAGTTTGAAGACCCCTGCTCTATGGGGCCTGATATTCCTGGGTAACAGTTTCTTCTATATTTTCGAGGATGTGCCTAGCTTCGAAGCCAAGAACAGAAGCAAGACACAAGCAAGATAACAAACTTTGTACTAATGTTAACCAGTATCAAGGCTACAATTTACTAAGCTAGAATTAATTCCTAACAACTAATTTCTGACAGCATACAATAATATAAGCAGAAGCTAATAACAAAGTTTAATTCCTAATAAAATGATTTCTAGCAGTATATCATATCAGAAGCAAACAGCAAATATTGGTTTGATCACTTTGCTCCTTCACTGTGCTGTGTATGTATGAACCCACACCCACTGTGGCTTGCAATCTATTGCTTACAGCAGTGTTTCTCAATGTCAGCAACATTCAGATGTGTCAACATCCTGGCAGGAGAATTTTGGTAATTGAAGTCCACACATCTTAAAGTTACTGAGGTTAAGAAACACTGGTTTACAGTCTACAAAGCCAGCCAATTGTGATTTATTCAACAAGCCAAGGTTGGAAAACCATGGTTTAACACATTGTGCAAACTTTCCCTCATTTGATTCTATGGCAACCACTTACTGTAGGTATACTAATAGTTCTGAGTCAGAAGCATTGAAGTGCTTCTGTGGTGAAAGGATTTGTTGGTGACATGACCATTGCCTGGCAATGCCCAGTTGGGTGTGACAGGAGCTCACACTGCCCAGTGACAGCAACAGGTCTCAAATGCAAGGCTGCTGATCGTCAGCCCATCATTCTAACCTCCTGAGCCACCACACTCCTCTAACCACTTATGTTACACTGTCTAACAGGAGAACATCCATTTTTACATATTGATTTACACAGGTAAGTGCAAGTTAGAGACAGTGCCCATTATTTTCATAGGAATGTATCTCTTCGGTATATGGAAAACTTGTGAACAGACAAACTGTCTACTCTCTGGTCCATGTTCTGCTATCTATTGATTGGAAGTTTGATCCCTTTCATTCCCCACTGGATAATATTTAATTGCAATTTGGATTGGAAAACCCTTCTTACAGAACAAATATACAAAACTTCCAATCCAGAAACTGTATGCCTTCTTCAGATCACCAATCAATCCTGCTGTAACCTTGCCCCAAATGGTATAACCTATTATTTTGAGAAGAGAATTGTAGGAAAACCAAAGTCTTCCGCCATCTGGGTTAATAGCTTAACACAGATTAAAAAAGCAAGTTTTTTAAAACCCTCATCTTATTTCAGAAGAAAAGGGAAAGGGGATCTCCTAGCTCTGTCTATGTATTGACTCCATCCTGTTTTTACATATATTATTGCTTGCAGTTATCACCACTCAAACAAAGAGATGCCTTTGGAAAGAAGGTCTTGGGAATTGGAGGTTGGATTCTGGAAAGAAAGCCATATGATTCTCCCTAGTTCTTGTCAGAGAAAATGCAGAAAGGAAGCCAATTCATCTCTCCCCTTTTCATCCATGTGCTGGAAGAAAGAGCACATCATTCTCACGCAGTTAATTTATTTAATGGATATACCGTAATATTCTTCTGCTGCTATCTGTACCATCTAACAGGTGTATCAAATATAGAACTGGCTCAGTGGCTCATCTGATGCCCATTTTCCACTGACAATAAATCCCTTTATTTTGGTACATGAGTTGGAGAAAGAGAGAAGGATAAATAAGGTGATGAGATACAACAGAAACATCTACATTTCCATAGCTTCACTCAGGAGGAAAACAATGAGCTTTCCTCTGCAAATTATATTTTCCTGCATTTATTGATTGTTCTTTTATGTCACTCAGTAACAGATCTCTAGATGTTGTACAGTCAGTTAAATGTGGGGAAGGTATTGGGTTATTTATTTATTTTTGTTTATCAAATTTGTATAGCTACTGATCTCACAAAAAACAACCTTTTAGCTTTGCCACCTTTTTAAAAAAATTGACAACTTCTTGGTTGGTTACAGCCCTTAACAGAGCAAGATTCAAGGAGCTAGAATGATCAGATATGGATATTCCGTGAAGTGTCATATTTTGAGAAGATAGGCGTTGGTTCTTACCTGATACGCTGGTTCTCTCCGAGTTGCGAAGGAGCATCCATTTGATTGGGTTGGTTCAGTCTTCGTCCTGATAGGCTGAGCTTAAATTTAGGAACGCTCCTCCTCCTCCACGAGATTCCTCCCAGCGTTCCCCAGTTTTAGCGAAGATCGCAGTGAAAAGGCAGATGTCGCTTCTGAGAAACTAGTACATCAGCTTGGTCATATAGCAAGACTCCCACAGACGGAAGGAATAAACACAGTTAGCAATAACACATAGGGTGGGGATGGATGCTCCTTCGCAGCTCGGAGAGAAACCGGCGTATCAGGTAAGAACCAACGCCTATTCTCCTACAAGCTGCTCGGAGCATCCATTTGATTGGGACATACCAAAGCTTGGCCTGGACTACGGGCGGGATGCTGACTGGACCTGGAGTCTGTCGCTGTCCTGCACACCCTGTAGCACCCTCCTACCAAAAGATGCATCTGCAGATGCAAAGATATCGACCTTATAATGTCTGATAAAGGGGGAAGGAGACGCCCAGGTGGCGGCCCGACAAATGTCAGAGATAGGAGCTTGGGAGGCCCAAGCCAACGTGGAGGCAGCACTGCGAGTGGAGTGCACCTGTGATGCCCCTGGGAACTGCCAGGGCCTGGCCCTGATAAGCTTTAGCAATAGTGGCACGCAACCAACGACCTAATGGTGGTGGAAGAGACCCTAGTACCTTGACTATGAGTCAGAAATACAACAAACAAGGCCTCTGTCCTCCTAAAGGATGCCGTGCGATGGATATAGATCTTCAAGGCACGCCGGACATCCAACTTATGCCACTGATGTTCCAACTCTCGGGAAGGATGAGGACAGAAATTGGGCAAGACCAACTCCTGTGCCCTGTGAAAGGCCGAATTAATCCTTGGAATAAACATGGGGTCTGGCCGGAGGACAACCCTATCTGCATGAATAACACAGAGGTCTGACCTGATAGATAGGGATGCCAACTCGGAAATGCACCGAGCTGAAATAATGGCCACTAAGAAAGCAACCTTATATGTAAGAAATAGTAGTGATGTGGAACGAATCGATTCGAAAGGAGGTTTGGTAAGGGCCAGAAGGACCTTGTTCAAATCTCAAGTAGGATAACGATGAACCATGGGCGGTCGCAAATTAGTAGCACCCTTAAGAAAGGCGCGAATAAGAGGGTGATGAGAAAGAGATAGGAAATTCTCATGGTCAATCAAGGAAGACAAGGCAGAAACTTGTCTTCTCAAGGTATTTGATGAAAGCCCCCTATCGAGACCAGCTTGTAGGAATTCCAAAATTTGAGCAATTGAAGGAGATCGTGGATCAATATGAAATTGGGAACACCAGCTGGTAAATATGGACCAAGTTGCATTATAAATGCGATCTGTTGAGGGGCGCCTTGCAGCCTGGATGGTTGAAATAACCTTGTTGGATAATTGCTTGCTGATTAAACGCGACCGCTCAACCTCCAGACGGTCAATTGGAACCACTGAGGGTTCGGATGTTGAAGAGGACCCTGGGTTAGCACAATCCTGTCCAGAGGAATCCACCCTGGTTTGAACACCGACAGACAACAAAGATCGGCGAACCAAGGGTGTCTGGGCCAGTATGGAGCCACCAAAAGTAGATCTGCCCGTTCCTCTAGCATCTTCCGTATGACCTGAGGAATCAAAGAAAGAGGGGGAAAGGCCCTGGGGGCCACGGGCAGCGAAGGGCGTTGAAATCCTCCACCCCTTGAGAGGGGAATCGGGACACGAACCATGGCAGGTGGGTATTGAGAGGGGAGGCGAAAAGATCGACCTCCAGAAAAACAAACCTCGTGACTGCCTCTTGAAAGAGCGACGGATGAAGACGCCACTCTGTGGGATCGACTGTGGCCCGGCTGAGCCAATCTGCCTGGGTATTGCGGATGCCTGAGATGTGTTCTGCCCTGATAGAAAGTAAATTTGCCTCTGCCCAACGACAGAGACGTTCCGCCTCCTTCATGAGAGGTTGAGACTGTGTGTCCCCATGCTTGTTTA
Source organism: Bungarus multicinctus (assembly GCA_023653725.1). Lineage (NCBI taxonomy): Eukaryota > Metazoa > Chordata > Lepidosauria > Squamata > Elapidae > Bungarus > Bungarus multicinctus. The sequence goes on from CM042838.1 coordinate 137,322,119, forward strand.
GGTGCGTCTTGGCTGCTGTATTGTCTGTGAGAACTAAGATATGTTGGTTGCGTACCTGCGGCAGCAGAGCCCGAAGGGCCAGATGAATTGCCCGAAGTTCCAGCCAATTGATATTGTGGGACTGTTCCCTTGCTGACCAGCAACCTTGAACTGTGGATGAGTGAAGGTGAGCACCCCAGCCCAGCAGGCTGGCATCAGTTGTGACAGTCTGCGGGGCTCCTTGAAGAGACAACCCTTGTTGGTTGTGGGCCGGGACCACCAAAGAAGTGATGTAAGAACTTTGGTTGGAACCTTGACTTTGTGACCGGAATTGCTGAGACCGGAACGTTGAAACGGGAGAAGGAACCACTGAAGGGACCTGGAATAAAGACGAGCCCAAGGAATAATAAAAATACCTGAGATCATTTTCCCAAGAAGGGTAGAAAGATCAGCTAAAGAAACAGTATGTCGTGATTTGATCAGCTGCACTAGTTGTTGTATACTTTTATGCCTTTCGTCAGAAAGGTAAACCTTGCATGCCTGTGTATCAATGATGGCACCTAAGTGTAACAATCTTGTAGAAGGAATTAACTGGCTTTTGTCTCGATTAATAGCAAATCCATGTGGTTGCAAAATGCGGAGAGTCATCTGAGTATCTCGGACAGCTTGGGTAGAAGAGCTGGACAAAATTAAAGATAACAGTGCAACATGATGGGAAGGGCGCGAATATGGGCAGCTAGAGCAGCGAGGACCTTAGTGAAAACCCAAGGAGCAGAGGCTAGACCGAAGGGAAGAGCCCAATATTCGAAATGTTGAAAGTTATAGCAGAATCTTAAAAACTTACGATGTGATGGCCTGATCGGAATATACAAATAAGCTTCCGTGAGATCTACTGAGGTGAGAAAATCTCCCTCTCTGATGCTAGCAAGGATGGAATGTAAAGCGTGCATCTTGAATTTGCGATAGACTAAAAATTTATTGAGTCGTTTGAGGTCCAAGATAGCTCTCCACCCACCAGAACTTTTCTTAACTAAAAAGAGTAGAGAATAAAAACCACTGCCCTTTTTGGTCTGCGGGGACCGGTTGAATGGCCCGTATGTGTAGAAGATGCAGTATGGCTGCTTCCATGAGGCTATGTTTAACCAAATTTTTGGAAACAGGGGATACCCTGAAAAAATCAGATGGGGCGGACTGGAATTCTAAAGCCAGGCCAAACCTCACAGTATCTCGGACCCAGGCGTCCGAAGTAGAAGCGTCCCATCTATCCACATAAAACCTGAGACGGCCCCCTATGGGAAAGGACTCCTCAAGGCTAACGTGGACGCCTGAAGGATCTATTGCCAGAAGAACGGAATGATCGCCTGGATTGACCGCCTCTCCGGTACCGATCCCCAGGGTCGACCCTCCTTCTGTCTGAGGAGAATCCCGGGCGAGGAAACTGGGATGTAGACGGTCGAGACAGAAAGGAACTCTGGGAGTAAGGCCGAAAGAAACTCCTCCGAAAGGACTGGGGATACCTTGGGTCAGACTTCCGAAAAAGAGAAGGAAGAATCTTTTTCTTGTTCTGGGTCTCAATGAGAAGTGGATCTAGAGAGGGGCCAAACAGCTTGTCGCTGTTGAGAGGAGCAGAAGCAAGCTTAGATTTGTGCTTGATGTCCGCCTGCCAAGGCTTAAGCCAAAGGAGGTGTCTGGTTGAAAGATGAGATGCAATGGCTCTAGTAGAAAATTTTACGGCATGAAAGGTCGCATCGGCTGAAAATTCAGTAGCCGCCGTGAGCTTAGCAATGTCCTGATGGGCCCTTAGATTAGATGCAGGGACATGCTCACGAAGTTGTATCAGCAATTTGAGTGAAGTCCTATTGAAAAATGAGGCCGCTGTGGCAGCTCTGATAGCCCAAGCATCAGCATGATGGGCTTTGCGTAGCGCTACCTCGGCCCTCTTATCCTCAGGCTTTAAAACCTCAAGTGGCTCACTTGGAAGAGAAGTAGGAGAGGCTATACCCACAATGGGTTCATCGACCCCCGGGATATTTAACAAATTGAGGTATTCTGGGGCCATATTAAAGAGTCTCCTATCGTAACTAGTAGGAGCCGGACATGGTACGGGAGAAAGGAACTGTTTTTGAACTAGTTCCATGAACCTTGGAGGAACAGGGATCACTTCAGCCTGAACAATAGGCTGATGAAACAATAAATCCTGGGGACCCTCCTCTACAGGACACATGGGGGGAGCTGATGTGTCGATGCCAGCCGTGTTAGTTGCCTTAAATAGGAGGGATTTAAATAGGTGAGGCTGAAACAGGCCAGTAAAAGCCGGTTGGTCCGGGGAAAGACCCTCATCCTCGGACATCCCCCCCTCTAAAAGCTCCTGTTCAGATAAGGAGTGCTCCGCCTCATGAAAGGATTCTAGGTCACTGTGTTCCAAATCTTGCATTTGAAACAGCTCCTCAGCCTCCATGTCCAGATCCCCTCTCTGAGTGTCCTGCATCGGAATATCCTCAAAAGGTATTACCTGATCAGCAGTTAATTCCGGCCTGACTAGAGGCTGGGGTGGCTGAGACTCCGGGTCAGCAGGGGCAGGCTGAGGTCGTGTCATAACAGCATGTTGTAAACCGGCAGAAAACCCCTGCCTGATTGCCATCTCCATCCAAGATCGCATTTGAGGTGGAATCTCCTCAGGCAAGGAAGATTCCTGGCGAAGGCCTGCAGCAGTGGGAGTAAAGGTGGCCTCAGGAGGACCCCTAGAGGCTGGCCGGTCGGATAACTGAGTCTGGTGTCCCACAGAACCACGACTGTGCCTGGAGGAGAGGGAAACATCTAGTGGAGGGGAACAGACATGAGAAGAGGGCCCAGGAGTAGAAGGAGCAAGGTGCTGAGAAGGTCTCTGAACCTCACGAGCACACTTATTTATTTGTCTCTCTAAGGCCCTATGGCGCCTTCTGGCATCATGCTCAGAAGCTTTAGAAATACCCCCCCACATTTTTGCATTTGGATTTTGACTTGTCATGCGAAGCAGAAGGCCGAGAACCGCTACCCCCTGCCATGATAATTCAGTATAATACAATCTGCTGATATCTATGTAAATGAGGCGGGTTGGCACGCCCAGGGACCTTACCCAGTAGGGAGGGAGCCCTGATATTAATATATATTCCCCTTGATGAAATAATTGGATTTATAAATTTGCAAAACTGGAAGAAAAAGAAGGGATCACCAATCAGCCAGATTAAGAACGCCAGTGGGGCCTACTCAGAAAACAAAAGGCCCAGAACAGCAATAACTGCACAGGCTGACTCAGGCCTAGGGTGCTTGCTGTATGCTGCTAGGGAAGACTGTGAGGCTTAGCCAACAAGTTTCAGAACACTCAAGAATAATAAGGCCTTCTGTCTTATAGGATATCCTAAGAGAGCACAATTTAATCCCCACAGTCAACAATTAGGGCACAGGGAAAGGCCACGAGGCTCTGAGGCCTTTGGAAAAACAAAATGGCGGCCGCCCGAATTTTGGCGCGCGCGCGATCCCTAGCAGCAAGGGTCCAGCTAATGAAGGACCCTAAGAGAAATCCACAGAAAGCAAGTTAAAAGAGGGAGGGAAACGATCGCACTCCACTCCCTCTAAGACAAAAAAACGGCGTTCGGGGAATGCAGAGAAAAGCAGCTTGCCACACTGCAAAAAAACGGAGCCAGACAAAATCGGCAGGGGGGGGGTGGCGGGGGGGGGCTGGAAAGCAACATTCCAGGGGACCCCCTTTTACTAAGGGAAAGGATCAAGAGAATTGGAAAAATACAGAAATCATCTGCTTCGACCAGAACAAGCTCTTAAAACAACCTATTCAGGCGAGGCTGAGCTAAAACTGGGGAACGCTGGGAGGAGTCTCGTGGAGGAGGAGGAGCATTGTCGCGTTGTCGCGGTTTGCTCGTTGTCCTTAGGTTCTCTGATCAGCCCGTAGAGCCCCCGCAGGGGTGAAATTTAGAGGGACCCTCGCGAGGGTGAGTACTTAAGTACTAGAATCAATAATTGACACAGACACCATAGTTTCTCAAGGTGAGAGAGCACGTTGTGCCCGGGGTAGATGAAGAAATCCCCCGATTGCAACGCACCACCCTCTTTTATTTTGCAGTTTTATCAGGGCGGGGGGAGCGAGACATATGTGAAGAGGAGCAAGGAAGTATAATTCTAATGGCGCCATGGCAGGATGCGACCACTGTTGTGTGCTAAGATAGCGTGATTATCTATTAACAAGATTTTTGTAGTCAGCTAGTTTCTGTAACTATTTGCCTACGTGTCGTGCCAAGCTGAGTTTATCATGCAATTCCTAACTTGAGAAGGTCATTCTTAGGGCCTTAGGTCAAGAGGACTCTCGAGGTTTACTACAAGTCCTCTTTTCTTTGTTTTTAAGGTGCCGCGATATCCGATTCAAAATATAAGCCTTTCTCCTTTGGAGTATCATAGTGCTTGGATAAGGACATACCCTCCGGGACATCCCGATCCGATTGCACAACCTCGTTCAAGGGCAGGTTATCAGTGTCGTCATCGGAACATAAGTGCAAAAGCGGAGCTTTGCACTCCTCAGTTGGAATTGCCATATATACATGATTTTGCATTAAGAGATTAAGTTGCGCAGCAGCTTTAGCTTCGGCAATAGCATTTAAACTACGTTTGATCATTGAAATAAAGATAGGTAATAAACAGGGTAGCAAAGTTGGACCAATTAGTTATGACATGGGTGATGTTAATTTCCTGGGCCTGCCACGGCCATTGTTCCCCCATCGTAGTTCCCCCACACACAAAGCAATTTTTAACTTGCAATGATTTAGCAATAGTCTCTGCAAGGTGTACAAAGGTGTTGCGCACCTCATGTGGTACGGTCAGGTGAGTCAATTTTGCCAATTCCGAATAAACAGAATGAAATAAGGAGTGTCTGGTTGAGTCGATGGAAATTTTGCTTACTATTATTTTGATGGCTACTGAAAGGTTGGTTCCTGTCCCATCAATACCCAAGCCATAGTCATTGTCAGTACCTTTCCATGTTTGGAAGGAAAGCCAATTTTCCGGTACTGGAAACGTGAGATTGATGGGATTGCACTGATGTTGCATACAGTTGGAATCGGGAACTCTAACACGGGTGATATAGAGTTTTTTAAGGTTATCCCTCTTGGGTATGGTGTCGGGTCGCACTGTGAGCCCTCTGGATTGAAAGTCCACACATTTCCATTCATTGCAGTAGGTGCCTTTGCCACAGGGGTCGTGTTGATTTGAAGTTCTGGCACAGATGTACTTTTCGTTGCTGGAATATGTCCGTCGCCAGACAAGTGAGCCGCATTCGTTTGTGCCATAGTCCATGGCTTCGCAGGCATCAAAAGTGACCGATTGGGATACCTTCGGATTATAAAAGTCATGATTGACCAGTGTCTTTTTCGATGAGCCGGCTCCGACAGTGATGAGGATGTTGTAGCGATGAGTGGGGCCTGTGGGGTCATAACAGGTTTGTTTGTTGTTATCTTCACAAATACTATACGTCGTGCTATTCCACACACAGGTGTGCGTGGATGGTTTGGTGCAAATAAAATGAGTGTGATATATTAATGTAGTTCTGATGGTCTGCCCCTGTTGAGTTTTTTGCAAGCAGGGGGTGCAATGTTTGGCATCTTGGGAGGTGAGTGCACTTCGTGTCCTCCGTTGGGGGGGGATAAACTTTTGTTGTAGGGATAATGTCAGCCGAGAAGAAGTGGCAAAGCCTCGTACCATTTTTGTAATTTCACATTGGTATAGACCAAAGTCTGAGAGGGTCAGATCTGTTACTGAAAGATGAGTTGCTCTAAAATGATAATTGATGGTATATTTGGGTGAGTCTTGTAGATGTATGGTATTGTTGAAAAACCAGCGCCAGATGATTCCCTTTTTCTTGATTGGAGACCTCTGGTAACAGGAGAGGGCCTGAGAGCGAAGATGCAGTGCTCCCTCATTGTTGTAACGGTGCGTGTGAATCAAGGAGTTGAATTTAGGATGTGGAGAGGACTCGAGAAGCTGTCTACGAATTCGTTGTCCGCGGAGCGGTGACCAGGAACCAGGATAGCGGTCAGGGAGATGGGAGCCAGGTGCATCCCATAGGCAGCTGGTGGTATCACAGGGAGGTTGGCAGCAGGAGAAGTGGCGCACCAGGGTATGGGAAAAAGATTGAGGAGAAGATTGAGACAAAAGGAGCCAAGAAAGAAACATAGAGGGTAGTGGGGGGCGAGTTACAGAGAAAATGGAAAAGAGATAAACTGTATGATTGAAGGATTGACGGGAAGCAAGAAAGCCTAAGCAGGAATAAGGTCCCACCGTATTCGCGGTGACATAGACATGTAGGTAGACCCGACAGGGTTGGTAGCCATACAGAAGAGAAACGTGAGGTGAGGGACGCAAGGCACGGCCTTGATGTTGAAAGGCATAATTACAGGCGGAAAGAGATATGTCTTCAAAGGTAAAGGTAACGCGTGTGAACGGAGGGGCGAAGATAACAGCAGGATCAGCCCGAAACTGAGAAAAGACAGGAGATATCAGAATCAGAAGGGCTAGGAGAGGAACACTTGTCCTTAGCCTCCCCATGATAAGGTCGAACACAGCGCGCAGGCACCCAAAGAACACGATCAGGAAGTTGAACAGCAGCGTATCCTTTGCCCCAAGTGATCAGTTGCACAGGTCCCTTCCACTTCGGATCTGGAAGTTGCCTGAAATAAACAAGAGGTCTGGAGGTAGGGACAGGAGGTGTGGTAAAGTGACGAGAAGCAGCCGTAGAAGAAGGAGAGCCAGTAAGATTCAGAAAGTTCAAGGTATATAAACATACATTTAACACATTCTGTAACGCTGGGAGGTTCGGGGGGCGTACGCCTTTTTTCCCCATGTATCGATCAAGGGCCGTTTTGAGTGTTAAATTTGCTCTTTCCACAATAGCTTGGCCTTGGCTATTGAATGGAATTCCAAATTTGTGTACAATGGACCAATGATGACAGAACTCCGAGAAGGAGGAGCTCGTGTATGCAGGACCATTGTCTGTTTTTAAAATTTTTGGACATCCCAGTGTTACAAAGGTCCGAATGCAATGATTGATAGTGTTTTTAGTAGTCTCCCCCCTTTGCAGTGTGGCCATGATGAACCCAGAGTAAGTGTCTACAGACACGTGAATATACTTCCAGGGCGCAAAGGATGGATACTGAGTAACGTCCATTTGCCATGTGTCACAGGCCTCGGTGCCTCTAGGATTTACTCCTTCTGGGACACTTCATGCCTGCAGACTACATGTAGGACATTGTTGAACAATTGCCGCGGCTTCTTGATGAGTAATTCCAAATTGTCTCACCAGAGCCTTTCTATTTTGATGAAAATAATCATGACTTTCTCCTGCTGTTAAGGTGTTATTCTGCAGGATTGGTAACAAATGCAACTTGCAGGCCTCATCTGCCATGTGATTGCCTTCTGAAAGAAATCCGGGCAGATGCTGATGGCTTCTGATGTGGGCCACAAACAGAGATTCCTTCCTTTCCTTCAATAGGTCTTGTAACTGTAAAAAAAGCATCATTAAAGGAGAAGGGGTTGCAGGAGAAATGTAGGCATCAAATATATTCAAGGCCAATTGTGCCACATACAGACTATCAGATATTACATTAATTGGCTGGTTGGGAAATAGTGTGAGTGCCATATTGAAGGCAGACAGTTCAGCCTGTTGAGCAGAAGGTTGTGGTGTGGTAAGTTTTTTATGCCATTGATTGTCAGTTTGCCACACACAAGCCCCGATGGTTTTAGAACCATCAGTGAATACAGTAAGACAATCTTTCACTGGTTGTTGTACTAAAGGAGTCTCTAGAGTGAGCGGAATTGTTTTCAGCACTTGTATGCGTGGGTCTGGTGGTAGATGGCAGGAGACATTCCCTTGCCACCCTTCCAACGCATCTTGTAACGCATCAGAATTTTGGAAGAGTGGTTCCCATTGTGTTAGTCTGCAGGGAGTGTAAAGCGTGCAGATATCCACACCCATCAAGGCTCTAGCTCTTTTCCTCCCCCGTTCTATAAGAAGAGCCATTTGTGCAGCTCTTGTGATGATTGATGCTTTTGGGGTATGAGGAAGGTGAATCCACTCTAAAATGTGTAGCTTCTTTGAAGTCGAGATTTGAACGATGATTGCTGTAAGGAGTGTGGGTGTGGGAAGAAGCGCCAATGAGAGTGCATGATTGTGTAATGAGCGGTCCACCCAATGGGTATGCAAGGCGCTGTTGATTTCTTTAAGAGCATTAAGCTGTTGCTCATTCAGCCAAATGAGATCTGCTGGATGCTTAAGGCCGACCAATGCTTGAAATAATGGCGAGAGAGTATGAGTTGAAATGGAAAGATATGGGCGTGCCCAATTGAGCGTGCCCAGGCATTGCTGTAACTGAACTAAGGTTGCAGGTTGAGGGAGTGTGAGAACAGGAAGGTGAGGTGAAGCTGTGGAGGCTAAAACCTTGTGTCCTAAATATTGTAACGGATAATGAGACTGCACCTTTTCTGGTGCTACATGCAGTCCTGCAAGAGCAAGGAGAGAGAGAAGACATGGAAAAGTTTTACATACTGTACCTTTAGGACCATCAGCTGCAATCAGGATGTCATCCATGTAATGATACACTAAAAATTCAGGAAATTTGTCCCGATAGGGTTGTAAAGCTTTATTTACAAAATATTGACACATCGTAGGAGAATTGAGCATTCCTTGGGGAAGAACTTTCCATTGATATCTAGCTGTAGGTTTAGAATTATTAAACTCAGGAACGGTGAAGGCAAATAGTATCCTGTCCTCTGGTATCAGCGGGATGGAGAAAAAACAATCTTTGAGGTCAATGATTATGAGATCAAATGTTACAGGAATTAAATTTGGATTTGGAAGGCCGCATTGCAATGGGCCCATAGGTTGCAATATAGCGTTCAGAACATGGAGATCCTGTAGGAGGCGCCATTTGCCACTTTTCTTTTTAATTACAAACACTGGTGTGTTATATGGGCTGGTAGATGGTTCAATATGACCTTCTGCCAATTGTTGTTGAACGAGAGTGTGAAGTGCGTTTAATTTTTCTTTTGTAAGAGGCCATTGATCAATCCAAACAGGAATATTTGATTTAAGAGTGAGAAAAAGAGGAGAAATAGCCATAATTCAAGGTATGTAGAGAGAAGTGTGGAGTTGAGATAGCAGGTCACGGCCCCACAAATTGCAATGTAATGGAAGGACAAAGGGTTTAAGATAAGCAGTCACAGAGGAATGAGGTGTAGAGGCAGTAAGCCAAAGTGAGCTAACCTTTGCTGCCTGCGCTCCACCGACGCCTTGTACTGAAGTTGTTTCAGCAAGGGGCCAAGAGGATGGCCACTCAGAGGATCGAATGACAGAGATGTCAGCTCCGGTGTCAATCAGGCCAGCAAAAGATTGGCCATTCAGCAATATGGTTAACATAGGTTTGGAGGCTTGAACAGATTGCTGTAGAGCAAACAAAGAAGGGGGTTCAGGAGAGGGAAAAAGAATGAGAGTAGCCACAATCGTTCCCGCTTTCAGGGAAAAGCACCGGTCGCCAATGGCAGCGAGAGAGAGATTTTTCAGAGAAGAGGAGTCGTACAAAAAGGGTGCAGCGACTACGCCTTCAATGGTAAGGGAGGAGTTAGGTATGAGCAAAACAGGCAAGGAAGGCAGAAGTGGCTTCAGAACAGTGATAGAAAGAGGGAGAGTGAACCAGGATCATCATAAACGATGTCCTCTGTCAGCTGTACAGGGAAAGAAGTAGGTTGTAAAAAGGAAAGAGAAGAGGAAAGAGAAGTTTCAGCCTTTGTAGCGGGGTTAGCTGAAGACCCCATGCCTAGTTTTCCGATTGCTGAGCAGGAGGAGGGTTAGAACGACATTGGGAAGCCCAATGAAAACCTTTTCTGCAACGAGGGCAAACAGTTTTTGGCTTGGCAGCATAGGGTGCAGTACCCCGAGACTGGCCACGAGGCGTTCCAGAGCGGTTTGCAAACGGTTAACGAATGAAGAGTAAGACTCGTCAACCTCCTGCACTACCTTCAAAAAGGTGTGTGTGGATTTAGAGTCTGAGTCATCCACACGTTTCAGGGCATTCATCGCACAAAGATGAATGATTGCAAAGGCACGGCGAGGGCAAGTTTGTTGCTGAATCAGGGTGGAGTATAATCCGGTTCCCTTTAAGTGATCAGCAATGACCAGATTAGGGAGGCCTCGTCTTATTTCAGCATCTACTAATTTTTCATATTCAGACTGCCAAACAACATACTGGGCAGGAGTCATAAGCATAGAAAACAACATCTTCCAATCATATAACAGCATTACAGTGTTAGCAGACACGAGAGAATCAAGCATGCCACGAGTGTAAGTGGATTGCAGTCCATACATATTTACAGCCTCTTTTAAATTTTTCAACACTCTTAACTCTATGTTGGTATGAACAGGAGCGCCAGGGGCTCCCGGAACAAGAGTCATAGGGTAAGCAGAAGGTATATCACAAGATGCTAAGGTGAAGGAAGGAGAAGCCAGGATAGCAGTAATATTTCCCCCCGAGGGATGTGGGGACGGAGAATCAGTAGGAATAGGAGAGACAGAAGGAGAGGAGGGCTGCAGACGATTGTGCGGAGTGTCAGAGTGAAAAGGAGGGGCAGAGACAAGCTGAGGAATATCATCCGAAGAGGCGACAGATTGGTAAGGTGGGGGAGAAGAATCAAAGTGAACAGCAGGAGGCTTAGCAGTTTTAGAGGCAAGAGATAAAGACTCGGGGAGAGTGGTGGAGGGGTAGATTTTCTAGACAAGGTATATACAGTGGTGCCGTTAATTTTCTGCAAACAATTAGCCTTCTTCACTAATTGGTAAAGTTCGTCCCTATGAACTGACGAAACTTTGGAGAGTGAGGAGCCCATTACTTACGATTGTACAGAGCCTTTGCCAGGTGCGTAGCAACGGGAGTGAAGGCAGCGCACCTCTAGACAGAAGTCACGCCGTGGAGCTGAAGAAGGGAGAGATCCCGGACGAGCCCCCAGTTGTCGCATTGTCGCGGTTTGCTCGTTGTCCTTAGGTTCTCTGATCAGCCCGTAGAGCCCCCACAGGGGTGAAATTTAGAGGGACCCTCACGAGGGTGAGTACTTAAGTACTAGAATCAATAATTGACACAGACACCATAGTTTCTCAAGGTGAGAGAGCACGTTGTGCCCGGGGTAGATGAAGAAATCCCCCGATTGCAACGCACCACCCTCTTTTATTTTGCAGTTTTATCAGGGCGGGGGGAGCGAGACATATGTGAAGAGGAGCAAGGAAGTATAATTCTAATGGCGCCATGGCAGGATGCGACCACTGTTGTGTGCTAAGATAGCGTGATTATCTATTAACAAGATTTTTGTAGTCAGCTAGTTTCTGTAACTATTTGCCTACGTGTCGTGCCAAGCTGAGTTTATCATGCAATTCCTAACTTGAGAAGGTCATTCTTAGGGCCTTAGGTCAAGAGGACTCTCGAGGTTTACTACAGAGCGTTCCAAAATTTAAGCTCAGCCTATCAGGACGAAGACTGAACCAACCCAATCAAATGGATGCTCCGAGCAGCTCGTAGGAGAATGTGTTTGTAGAGTGCCAGAAACAGAAGACATTGGCTGGCCCAGAGGGCCCTGAACGAAACAGATTATTGGGACCTGTGTCAGTCAGGGTTCATGCTGGATTACAAGGCTGAGACAACATGGATAATGCTTGTAGATTACTTTTGGCAGGAGCAGAATGGATGTAGTGCAACCATCCATGCTCTTCTTGATCTCTCAGTGGCTTTTGATACCATGTATCCTTCTGGACCAGCTTCAGGAGTTGCTAGTGGGTGTGTGTGGCATTGATTTTCCTCCTTCCTTGACAATTGGTTCCAGATGGTTTTGATAGAGGTGGAAAGATCCAGCCCATGGATCCTACTTTGTGGGTGCCTCAGGGTTCAGTTCTCTTTCCTTTATTTAATATCTACTGTATATGAAGCCATTGAGTGAGGTGACCTGGTGGAGTGAAGTATCATCAATATTGTAATAATAATCAGCTTTACATCTCTATCTCAGACTGCCTGAGCAATGTCATTAATGTGCTGTTCCCAGTGCCTGGAGGCTGTAAGGGTCTGAATGGGATGCAATGGGCTTTGACTCAACCAGAGCAAGACAGAGTGGCTTTGTGTATTTGGGACTTTCCATGACATGTTTTTACCACTGCTAGTCCTGGATGGGGCAACACTGACTCGGACAGACCCAGTGCACAATCTGGGGGGGCCAGTTGGGTTCAGTCTAGCTCTGCTAGAAAGGCGGGTGGCAGCTGTGGCCAGAAAGGCTTTGTACACCTTAGAGTTCTGCATCTGGTGCACCTATTCCTGAATTGGAGGCTTTGTCTTTTGTCTGTATTACTGCAACATACTCTACATGTTGGGCACCAGGTTCTGTGGAGAGAGGTTTTTCTGTGGACCGCATGTAAAACAATGGCAAAAAACATTCGATGTGCTGCCTGGACAGCTAACAAGCGCTGCACGCGGTGTGCAGCAGTTGAAAATCCCCTTCTTTCTTGCTTTTTCAACCTCAGCTGTGCCGCACAAAGCTGCTGAGGTTGAAAAAGCAGGAAATAAAGGACAGCCAAGAGCCCGGGCAGGCAGGTGGGCCAAACAGACTACCAAAAGGTCATCGCACCGAACCGGTTCGGTGTCTGCTGCTCTACAGAGCTACCGTTCTATAGAACCAGGCTGAACAGTAGCATCCCACCCCTGATTTTATGGGTCCCATCAACCAAGTAATGTCAGCTGGGATGAGATGTACCTTCTCTGCCAAAGCCTCTGCCCTCAGAAGCATTCTCCTTTCAGAAATCAGGATGACCCTCTTTGCTTTTCATAAGATGTTGAAAACATTGTACTTGGGCCTTGGGTCCCAAGTGTGTTAAGGGCCTCATTTCTTGGCTGCCTTAACATCCATGGCAATAATTTTACTCAGTGACCATATATATTTATAAGTAAAATTTTAATTGTTTTGATATATTTTTTAAATGTTTTATGATGCACGCCACCCAGAGTCACATATTGAGATGGGCTACTATAGAAATAAAATAAATAAATCCAGTCAGCTAAAGATTGAGATAATAAAAATAATCAAGTTGAAGATAAGTCTGATACGAAATTGGAAAAAAATATATTCTCGTTTGAAATGCATTTAAAGGTCACCATATATTCACCAAATTCAATTTCTGTAAATAAATTGTAACAATTTCTATGTATTTCTATGATTAATTTAAAAAGCAAAAAGAATTATTTTTCTCCAGTAATTAAATTGGAATAGGCATAAAGGAATTTCTCTCTTTTTTGGTATATTTTCATGCTGTTTCTCTCCAAAGGAAAGCAGAAGCAACATTTCTTCCTGCTGTTTATGAAAAGTATATTGGGTGTATCCAGGCAACATCCCTGCTTTTCCATTCAGAGAAGGGAAAGAATTATCAAGAAATATATATCTGATAACTATGGTTGCACAGTGGTTAGAATACAATATTGCAGGCTGACTCTGCTCGCTGCCAGGAGTTCGATCATGACCGGCTCAAGATTGACTCAGCCTTCCATCCTTCCAAGGTTGGTAAAATGATGTCCCTGTTGTTGGTGACAATATGCTAACTTTATAAGCCACTTAGAGAGGGCCATAAAAAAACCCTATGAAGCAGTACATAAATCCAAGTGCTATTGAGATTGTTATTGCTATCTACTAACTACTAACGATTTCAAAACTTTTCTTGCATTTTGGGCTGGTCTTGTTACAATCTCATTTACAAGAGAACTGGGGATAGAGGACTTCATCTCTATTTGTAAGTATTTAATTATATGAATATTGTTTACATTTTGCATTATCTTCACTGTTGTAAGCTGCTTTATGAAATGAATAGAAAACCCAATAATAAATAGTTAAAAACTGCTAATCAAAAGTAAATGCACATTATGCATTTAAACAAGTGTGCAGATTCTTGCAGAAAAACAAGAAAAAACATGTAACAGGAAAAACAGAACGTAAGCAAAATATATAATAAAAATTGGGTAAACCCAATTTGAATAGGAGAACCTTCCTTCAGCTTCAGGTTTCACCACTGTGTCTGATGATGCATAGCTTTCAATATGCCTAAAGGTTCCCTGTAGTTGACATATCTATTTAGTGATTCCCAAATTTTTCAACATGATATAATCTGTCATAAACAAAGGCTGGAAACATATCTTCAGTAAGAGATAGTTTGCTATCTTGCACATTAGGCAAATACACATATGTATCACTAATTCTCATCTGTTCTCATGGAAATTGCAGAGAGAACTAATGGGCAATGAAGTCTTAGGGCAGAGGTCCTCAAACTTGGCCACTTTAAGACTTGTGGAGTTGAAGTCCACAAGTCTTAAAGTAGCCAAGTTTGGAAACTTCTGTCTTAGGCCAACAGATATAGTCTTGTCTCCTTTAATTATAGACTTCATTAGTGTGGTATAGAGAGGGAGTGAAAATGACAGCAGAATTCTCCTTGTATAGATGTACTGAATAAGGTGCAATTCATGGATTATGTGTATCTCAAGACCCAACTTCTGCAGCTTTACAGTGGCCCTGCTAAACTCTAAAATCGCCACAATTTGTTTAAATCTGAAACACAGGAAATAGTGTATTATCTATCCAAAGACTAGACACACCTATTCCCTTTTTTTAAAAGCGGGGAGACCCAAAAATTTAGATCAAACTGGGTACTGACATTACTCAAATTACTATCATACTACCTTTTCATGGGCATGTGTTTTGGGGGAAGGGGGATAAGATGGCATTGAATAGTATAGAATAGAATTCTTTATTGGCCAAGTGTGATTGGGCACACAAGGAATTTGTCTTGGTGCAAATGCTCTCAGTGTACATAAAAAGAAAAGATACATTCGTCAAGAGTCAAGAATCATAAGGTACAACACTTAATGATAGTCATAGGGTACAATAAGCAATCAAATCATACTAGGAAACAGTCAATATAAATCGTAAGGACACAAGTGACAAAGTTACAGTCATACAGTCATAAATGGGAGGGAATGGGTGATAAGGAGTGATAAGAAGATTAATAGTAACAGTAGTGCAAACTTTATAAATAGTTGGATAGTGTTGAGGGAATTATTTGTTTAGCAGAATGATGGCGTTTGGGGAAAAACTGTCTTTGTGCTTAGTTGTTCTGGTGTGTAGTGCTCTATAGCATCTTTTTGAGGGTAGGAGTTGAAACAGTTTATGTCCAGGATGTGAGGGGTCTGTAAATATTTTCCAGCCCTCTTTTTGACTTGTACAGTATACAGGTCCTCAATGGAATGCAGGTTGGTAGTGATTGTTTTTTCTGCAGTTGTAATTATCCTCTGAAGTCTGTGTCTGTCTTGTTGGGTTGCTGAACCAATGTGATTGTGCAATTAAAACCCTACTATGATTTTAGTTTCTGTATGTTGTATTTATAACCCAAATTTTAAAAAAGGCCAGGCTTCAATGACACAGTCACAGCTGCCATCTTGTTGGCCAACTTTGTTGATTCCCTGACAATGCCTCTGCCTCATTGCCTTTGGAAGCTGAAAATAAAAATAATTTTAAAGTGTGCCCTTCTGGTTCAAAAAATTTGTTCATCCTGCATAAAGCAAGACAGGAAAAATACATCTCTCTTTGAGATAAAAATTATGGCACCCCTCACCTAAAGTTTACAGAATTATTTTCAACCTGATATTATGGGTTTTGTCCTGAAAGAAATCAAACTCTGCTTCAACCCTGTTTAGGACAAGCTGAATTACTGTCTAGCAAGGTATTTCCATTCCTTTCTAAAGGCATTGGAAGCATCGTGAATCTTCTTTTGTGTACAGAATAACAGGGGAATGGAGAATTTTAAAGCTGCATTTAAGAAGCGAAGGCAAGTTGGAAATTGTATCCAAGGCAGTCAGTTATGGAGGTATTAAACAGCAGACAAAGAGGGAAAGCTTGCATCTGTTCTTGGCTTAGCAGCAAATCACTCAAAACCCTTCTGGTGACTGGTGGGATATATTGTCTGCTGGACTATTATTTTCCTGTGCTAAAACCTAACAAGCAAATTAGTTTTCTTAGAGCAGTCAGGTCTTTCTTGCAGAAAGTCAGAAGAGCATTAGATCAGGGGTCCCCAATCCACCGTCTGTTGGCTAGCACCGGTCCACAGCATGCCAGAAACCAGACCACAAGTGAAGTCCTATCTGCAGGATGCAGGCAGCATGCCAAACCATGCCCTTTCTGGTCCACAGAAAAAAACTGTCTCCATAGAACCGGTCCCTAGTGCCCAAATAGTTGGGGGCCACTGCACTAGATGACACTAAAAGAGTTTTAATATTTCTCTGTGCCATCTCGTGGTAGCCTGGATTTTTGCAATCCAAATTTGGGAGCCTTGGTGTTGTTTGCTTGTGAAAATAAATTAAGGATATAAGAAAAGAGAGAGAAAATCACAATTAATGTATTAAACGTACAGATTTGCATTAAACTTGCATAGTTTAATATACACATATAGGTACATATTTAGAAATAATGACCATATTTGAATAGAAATGCACATCATTGTAAAGGAATTTTATGTGCCACTGTTGCCTATTTGTTTTGTTCTCCAAATACTACCTATTGATTACCAGCTTCAAGGTGTCCTCTCCTCTCCTCTCTAATCCCCTTTCCCTTTGTGCCAAGCCTTGTTAAACCTTAAGCAAGGGAGTCCCAAGCAAGGAATTAGTTCTTTCTGCTTTTATGTTTAGATGACCACCCATCTCACAAAAGTAACTCTGGCCTGCAGACACAGTTAAAAAGTATCAATATAATAATACAAAATGAAAATAAAAAATAGGAATATACAGGAATAAAATAAACAATGACAGCCTAGGACAATCTTCAACAATAATAAACAATATCTCATAGGCTCATCTAATTTCCTGAGCCCAATCTCTGAGAAAACAGTCAATTCTTCAGGGGGCTAGCAGGTCTTTGCTGTTAGAAATGTGATCAAGATACAACTCTTCAATTGAGTTTTTAAATGACTTAAATTGCAGTTTAACACTGCTTTTTGCATTTTAAGTCTGCCCATATTAATAATTTCTTCTTGAGGAAAGTCATGGTACCAATTCCCACCCAACTTGGTTTTTTAGATGTGCAGTGAAACATGTAAATTGCTGTGATTTTTCTCCTGCTGCCTGATTGCATTTTATCTGTGATAAAATGTTCTGCTTTTATTGGTTAGTTGATTTTCTGTGATTGGCAGCCATTTTCGACCAGATCTCCTATGTCATTTCGCATAGCATCTGTAGCCATAACAGTCTGAGCAAAGCAGAATGATTAGGAGAAAAAATATGTTGCTGTTGTCATTTTTTTTTATAGAAATGAATTCTTAATCCAATGTTTTACAAATATTGAATACAGAAGAATTTAGAATAGCTGCATAAGTAGAAGCTGAATAGAACTCTGCAGATGAAATAAAATGCTACTCAGATCTTTAGAAATTCTGCATTTTGTTATAGATATGCAAAAAGGGAAAGTGAGAAAGACTGAAAAGAAATCAATTCCCAGTTTTTCAAGATTACTTTTCTGGTAGAATATGTGATACAAAAATAGATAAAAATGATAAGCTATTAAAATCAATCAAACAAACAAAAATGAAAAGCCATTCCTTACTTATAGCCTTCAGATATATTTAGAAAAGAGATTTGTTTTAACTCCAACCAGTCTAGTCATTATCGTACTAGCTAAGAGTAATGCAAATTGTCAAAATATATCTGAAGGTTTCCAGATTGTGAATGGATAATTTATACATTCAAAATAATTTAGTGTATACATTTTCTCCTTGGGCTGTTGGTGGTACAGAGATATTAAGAGTATTTCATTACATTGGAAATGGACATTTAAAGAACAATGATTCAGATTATGCTGTTCCTGTCAGGCTGATTTTCTGCACGCGCAATGGAATTATTTTCCTGTGGAAGTCATATTCTCAGTCCTTCTACCTACTCCACCCATTTCATTCCGCTCCATTGTACATATTAAAGTCCAAGAAACATTTAAATGCTTGATTTTTCTAAAACCTTGGACAGCTAAGATCCTCTATTTATATTGTGCATGTGTGTGCATGTGTGTGAACTGTATATGTGTGGGTGAGTGTATATTTCTCCCAGTTTTTACATGCTGAAGAAAAGGTCAGCAGGCCCCAAATATTTGCCAGCATTGAATCACAAGCTGTTAGGATAAGTACGGTTTCGCACACATTTTTCTGAGCTTCCACACCTTCCCCTGCAAAGAAATAGGCTGGCAGTCAGAGCAATACAGATTGCTTGAAGAACACTGTACAAGTAAAAAGATCCCACTGGTTTGTTGTTAGAGATAAGGTCTCTCCTCTCTTTCTTTTCTCTCCTGACTCAGAAGTATGAACCCAGAAGCTGTGCCAAATCTTAAAGCTTTCTCAGAGTAGATGCTAAGCAAATAAGTTTGTTCTAAAAAGGGAAACTTTAAGTCGGGAAAACTTGCAAATTTGTTCATTTATATACATTTGTTCATATATATACAGCTGCCCATCTTATATCAAACTCTGAGCAGCTCCCAGATTGGAGCCCAAGATAGTTACTGAATAAAGTTTATATTATTATTATGTAAACCATGATGTCTACAGTCTACAGTAGAAAATAGATTTAAGGAGAAAGGGTCTTAATCATGTCTTTTTTTTCAATTTTCCAATTCCAGATCAGCATTTCAAGCCTGCAGTGATTAAAACTTTTGTACAGATACATCTTGGAAACATCATGGATGTAGTCCCGTTTTGCAGATTTTGCAACTGAAGAAGCCTAGACTACAACATTTGTTTTCATATTTTCCTCTCCCTAATAGTCCTTCACTTACAACCACCATTGAGCCCAACATTTCTGAGCAGTTAAGTGAATTTGGCCCCATTTTATGACTTTTCTTGCCAGTGTTGTTAAGTGAATCACTGCAGATGCTAAGTTAACTAACACATTTGTTAAGCCAATCTGGCTTCCCCATTGACTTTGCTTGTCAGATCACAAACAGTAATCATATGACCCAGGGACACTGCAACTGTCATGAATATGAATCAGTCACTGAACATCTGACTTTTGATCACGTGACCATGGGGATGCTGCAATGGTTGTAAGTATGAAAAATGGTCTACGGTGTGATCTACGGGGGAGGAAGGGCTTTGATTGTCTTTATGGGCTGCAGCTGTGAGAACTGGTTAAAAGCACGGACATGCGTATGGGCCAGTGCTGGAAACAAAGAGTGGAAATAACTCTTTGAGTTATTCCTCTCTGAGTTTGGCTTTCTTCCCAGTGTGTTTTCACACACTGGGAAGTGAACACACACTCGTCTGTGGATGTCTTCAAGCCCTTATCTTGCCTGGTTCCCTTAATTGCTTCAGTGTGGTTTGTGTTGTTTTTACTCTTTATAATTTATAGGCATTTTAATTTAAATAGAATTTCCTCCTTTTCATAACTGCTTGTGTGGGAGTTTTCTGTCTCCAGTCAAGGATATTTGGAGCTTGGAGGCAAAGTGAAGGAATAAAAGGGGCTTCACCTGTTTTTGTGACTGTGTTTATTTTGTATCCCACCTGGGTCATCACAAAGGAAGACTACCTGTATTGCATACCTAAGGCAGAATCTTCAACCCAGAATGTAAAGCAAACTTTGATGGAAAGCAGATTAAACACATTCCTGTTGAAAGGTATATAAAACTAAGAAGCCTTGATGGATTAAGCCAAGGGTAGATCCTCATAATGCCTCATGCTGGTCACTCAGGTGGATCTGGGAAGATCACAAGGACTGAAGGGAAAGTGACTGCTTTCTTCCACTGGTGCTTTGTTGCAGCTGGTATTTAAAGATTCAGAAAATATCACCAAGCCACCAAAGCTAGCAACCATTGGCAGCACAACCATTGGCAGTGGGAACGAATTAACACATTAACACATACCTTCATTTTCTCTGTTTTGAATTTTCCTACATTGATCTTCAATTTTTTTGTCACAGTACTTTTGTACAACTGAAAAAAAATACACATTTCATACTAACTGTAGGAACTGAATGTTAACAGGTTTTTTTTAATCTCTATTTCTGTTAATGCTGAGAACACGATCTCCTAATTTTGTCACAAGGTACGTATGCTACAATGTGATTGAGTTCAACCAACATGCATAATATAAAACCAATTGCTTCCAGCTACCCTTTAGGTGGATCAAAAATGTTAATGAAGTTGATTTGCTGATGTCACCCAAATCTGTTAATTATATTTACACAGGACTAACAAACAGATGCATTTGTAAGGCAGCTTGATTTATGATTAGAATTAGCACTGATAAGGTTACATTGCTTGGGTAATGAAAAATCTGCAAGAAAACAACCAAGCTCACAGAGCACCAGGGACCCTTCATTTTAACCCTGAACTACAAATATTCTCCTTTATTAATGACTTATGATTAAACCTAGTGCCTGAAAATAAAAGAAAGCAGGGAGTCTTGTGACACTTAGGGGCTAATGGGCATATTGTGAAGTGGGCTTTCAACAACTCCTTCATCATATGCAAGGCCAGATTCATGACAGATGAAATTAAGCCTCTGCCTATTGGAATGAAATGTATGAACCCTTGCCCCTGGATCATACTTGCGGCATTTTTATTCTTTCTGTATAAATGTTCCAGGCAGACCCGCTTGGATTGCCTCCTTCTGAGCTAACCACAGATAAGCAAATTATGGGAACCCAGTCAATTTTTCTTTGAGTTCTGTTAAAGAAAATGAAAAAAAAAACCCAGCAAACTAGAGATTCAGTGAATCATACCTCTACTAAGCCTTTATTTTGCTTAAGACTGGAGGGAAAAAATTACATTTCAGCCTTGATAAAACACATAGACAGCGCTTGTTGCTGATGTAAAACACATTATTAACTTAAATGATGTATCTTTCACCCTTTACGTCTACATAATGTATATATTCATGACTTTTGTATTCTGACATGGTTAGAATTTATTTTTTCTCTTGGAATTCAGGTGTGGATCTGAGACAAAAAATGGTTCAAGCAAACACTTGTCTAAAGAAGCTGCCTTCTGACAGGTTAATACCCCACTTATTTCAGAATGCTCATTAATAAGTAACTCAGTATCTTTGGTTTCTTTCAACCATATGATTTGAGCTTCCTAGAAATGGATGCATTTTAATGGTAGGGCGGTTTTGCTAGAATGTTTTCCTGCCACAGGAAGCCAAGCAACAGCAGGAAGTTGACCCATTAAAGTCACTCCAGTCAGTCAGTTAAAAATACCAGAGCATTCGGTCCTCATTCATCATCAATATGTATAACTGTGAGATTGAGAAAGAATTCTTTTTTTTTTAACCACAGCTTGTTGCCCTATATTGATTGAATATTGTGGCAGCTTAAATACAGTAAATCTATTTGCAAGTTTACTGGGAAGCAAATTATCCTGATAGTTCTGCCTAAGACCTGCCTAGTATGCCTAAAGCAATTTAAAGTCTCCAATGGTAGCCCCTCTTGATGTGGTTAAAGGCTTGCAGCACAGTTAGTACATAAAGGACATGGGATTCAGAGAGATCAACAGAAGGCATATTGCAAGATATACAATAGCCTTTATTACTTGATCCCGCTGATATTGGTAGAGATCTGTAAGATCAGATAATGTCACAAAATATGTGGTACTTCCAGATTCTACTTTACTATCTAGAAATAGAAAGGGCTCTGGAAGTATTTTAGTTATTTATTTATTATTTATTTTGCCAATTGCTTACAAGATAATAGGTATAAGTAAAAACATAATTATGAATATATGGACATATATATAAGAAAAATAAAAAATAAAAGAAACAATAGGACAGGGACGATAGGCACGTTGGTGCACTTATGTATGCCCCCTACAGACCTCTTAGGAAAGGGGTGAGGTCAATAGTAGACAGTCTAAGGTTAAAGTTTTTGGGGTTTGGGGAAGAAACACAGAGTCAGGTAGAGTATTCCAGACATTGACCACTCAACTGTTGCTGAACTCGTATTTCCTGCAATCAAGTTTGGTGCGGTAAACCTTGAGTTTGTATCTATTGTGTGCTCTTGTGTTGCTAAACAAATAATTCCCTCAACAGTGTTCAACTATTTACAAAGTGTACACTACTACTACTGTTAATCTTCTCATCACTCCTTATCACCCATCCCCTCTCACTTGTGACTGTAACTTTGTTGCTTGTATCCTCTGTTTCCTAATCTGATTTGATGTTGATTGTACCCTATGACTATCATTAAGTGTTGTACATTATGATTCTTGATTCTTAACGAATGTTCCTTCTTTATGTATACTGAGAGTATTTACACCAAGACAAATTCCTTGTGTGTCCAATCACACTTGGCCAATAAAGCATTCTATTCTATTCTATTGTGTTGTTATGGTTAAAGCTGAAGTATTCATTGATAGGTAGGACATTGCAATGTACAATTAGATCAAACCGAAGGCAGCGTAGTTCTAGGTTTTCTAGGTCTAGAATTTCGAGTCTGGTGGAATAAGGTATTCTGCAATGTAAAATTTACATTCAAATCACCCAACTGAATATACTCTACAACCCTGTGATTATCAGAAATCTAAAATTAAACCACAGTGGCTAAAATCACACAACATGTTAAGCCATAATTCAGATAAATCATGTTATGATTTAGTGTGTGCTCAATGGATCCAGCCAGCATCTTCTATATCACCTAGGCTGTGTTCACCCAATAGTCACATTTTAGGCTAGTATATTGTGCAAATCCACTTTGTATGGTGAGTTTATGGTTCAATCTCTTATATACTGTAAATGAATGCTGAGTAAACCAAGGTTACGTTAACAATAATATTTATTATTTATTAATTTTATAAATTTATTTTAAAATGGTTAAATAATATGGTTAAGCTAACATGGTTACCATGTCAGGCAAACATAGTCCATACTCTTAACTCTGGCTGTAAAGTAGAAATAAGAGTGTGAACTTTGTGTGTGTGTGAGAGAGAGAGTTGGGGGGTGGAATCTAACAGAAACTTCATGACAGTATTGGCAGGGGCCCTCTCTTTTTATATTACTCCTCTTTTTCTTCCTTTCATAATTTTATTTTCTCTTTTTCTGCTTTCCTGCAGTAGGGGTACTAGGAGAGTGGCAAATAATTCTTTCCAGAAATCTAAAATGATAGTCCGTAAAGAATTTTGGAATTAAGTTTTGAATGGGTTTGCTCATTATGCTAAGCCTTAGTTGGGTTTTTCCATAAGCCATTCCACCCATGGGACTGGGGCCAATCCAAGATTGGTGTTTCTCCTCCCTTCCCTCTTTCATGATAATTTGTGGCTCCCATGGGATTGAGAAACCAACCCAATTCACTATCAGGCCAGCTCTGCTCCAAAGGAAATACTGCAAAGATGGTTTTACAGTGTGTTTCTGGAGCAGAAGGCAATTTCTGATTAGCTGGAACACCCATCTTGTTTAACCTTTTAACCTTGAGATTCCTTCCTGCACTTTTGCTAGTATCCCACCAAATTTTGCTGCTTCACTAGAATACCAACTGATTGCTGCTTTAAAACTGTTTTTTTTTTTATTCACCATGAAAAGAAACTGGAAGCAACCCTGGCTTGGCTCAAGGAGGGAAAAGTAATAATAGCTGCCAGGTGCAGCATCATAGCGTGAAAATATTGCTTTTAGTTTATTTATTTATTATTTATTTATTTATTACATTTATATACCGCCCTTCTCCCAAGGGACTCAGGGCGGTGAACAGCTCGTCTAAAAACCCCACAAATACAAAAGTTAAAAAATAATTAAATATAGGAATTAGCTGCAGACTAAAATTAGAAAACCCCCCCCCACCCTTAAAACCCAATATAAAATTAAAATGGAGATCAAATTTAAAATCATTATCTCAGCCCAGGCCGGCCTGCTCAAAGAGCCAGGTCTTTAACGCGCGCCTGAAGGCCCTCAGGTCCGTGCCGGTACGAAGTTCCGGTGGCAGAGTATTCCAGAGGGCGGGGGCACCCACAGAGAAGGCCCTACCCCTTGGCGCCGCCAGACGACACATAGCGGCCGACGGCACCCGGAGCAGACCCTCCCTGTGGGAACGCACCGGCCTGTTGGAGAACGTTGGTAGAATGCGGTCCTGAAGATAACCTGGTCCCATGCCATGGGTCGCCCTAAAGGTCAAAACTAGAACCTTAAAGCGAACCCGGAGAGCCATCGGCAACCAATGCAGCTCGCGCAGGAGAGGCGTCACATGGGCGCTACGCGACGCCCCCATAATCACCCTCGCGGCTGCATTTTGCACCAACTGGAGTCTCCGGATGCTCCCCGCAGGGAGCCCCATGTAGAGGGCATTACAATAGTCCAGGCGAGAGGTGACAAGGGCCTGAGTGACCGTGCGCAAGGCGTCCCGATCCAGGAAGGGCCGCAACCGGTAGATCCGACGGATCTGATGAAACGCCCCCCTGGAGACGGCCGCGATGTGATGTTCAAACGACAGCCGTACATCCAGGAGGACTCCCAGGCTGCAAGCCCTCTCTGTGGGGGGCAGAACCTCCCCCCCAATAGCCAGCGAAGGTGTCAGCTGGCTATATCGGGGCGCCGGAAACCACAGCCACTCGGTCTTGGATGGGTTGAGCCGAAGCCTGTTCCCGCCCATCCAGTCCCGCACGGCCTCCAGGCACCTAGACATAGTCCCCACAGCATCGTTGGGGTGGTCCGGAGTGGAGATATACAGCTGGGTGTCATCTGCATACAGATGACACCTCACTCCAAGACCACGGATGATCTCGCCCAGCGGCTTCATGTAAATGTTGAACAGGAGGGGAGAAAGGACCGACCCCTGAGGCACCCCACAAACCAGGGGCCTAGAGGTGGACCTCTCCCCCCCCGCCAACACGAATTGCGAACGGTCAGAGAGGAAGGAGGAGAACCATCGGAGGACGGTTGCAAGGGAGCGGGGAATAAAGCCAGCAGCTATGTGGATGGGGCTTTTGCATTATATGAAAACTGACATGTGATTCATTCAACAAACCATACTTAAACATATCATGGCTAACCAAAATGTATGGTCCCAAATGAATACTTAAAAAAGTTTTCTTTTTTCAGGATGTAATTGGACAAGCATCTCTGAAGTTGCTTTTTTTGTATAGAGACATGGCTCTGAAGATTTTTTGTTAACATAATTAAGCTAATAATTAAGATTTTTTCCCAACATAAATTAAGGTAAAGGTCCAACTCTAGGGCAGGGTACTCATCTCAATTTCTCAGCTGAGGGGGGCGGGCAGTGTTATCCAAAGACATTTCTATGGTCATGTAGCTGAAGCTCATGGAACACTGTTAATTTCCCACCAAAGTAGTATTTATTTATCTACTCAATTTGCATGCATTCAAACTGCTAGTTGGACAGGAGCTCAATCTATTCAATTTGCATGCATTCAAACTGCTAGTTGGACAGGAGCTCAACCGGACATGCAGCACTCAGGTCTCAAACCCAGGTTGTCAGTTTTCCAGCTGAGATGCTCAGCATCTTTAACTACTGAGCCATCTCACCTCTTTTTTTCCAACCTATTTTGTTAATAATGATTATTGAACTCACTAAACCTTTCAGCTGGTAATTCTTGCAAATTTTAATGTAGCCTTGTACTTTGTGAAACTGACTTCTTCCATGCTTGCATCTAGATAGAAAGTGTAGGATATTGCTTCACAATAATAGGATTGTTGTGCTGCCTTTGAAATATACAAATACTATAATTCTCTGCAAGGAAGCGGGTAGACAGAAAAGATCTTTTGCATGCAAATCTTCTATAGATGTTAATTAAGGTGGTAGTGAACTGTCAATCAATAACATTTGGATAAAATGTCATGGTTGTCTAATAAAACAAATTAGATCCTTCTGAGTCTCTTAAAAACCTTCCAAATGTCTTAATACCTAACATCTCTTGGATGTTTCTTTTTCAAAGATATATTGTATTATTCTTACACTTTATTTCTAAAGTTCTATATCAACATGTAGAAATCTGAACTGCAGATCGTACAATCACATTGACCACTTGTTCTCAATTTGATGAGAGCTATTTTAACTCTGCATCCATACTTATCTATATGTATTATTAAGTGTAAACATTTTATGAAACTGAGAATTGGATGTCAGGAGGAACATAAAAATGGTATACTGTGGGAGTGGATTACATAAGAAGTATGTGTGTGATAAACTGAAAAGGATCAAGATTCTGGCAAAAGATCATTTGTTACTGTATCTGTTTGCACAATTACTTGTCCAAACAGAAGATAACTATAAAACTGTATATTTTTTCTTATGTTGGTTCCCTTAGCCAGCTGTCATGCTGATAAAATATTTATATGGCTTAATTTCTCCTGAATTTTCTTTTTCCAAATTAAATAGTGAGGAAAGTTGAAGTATAAACTGCAATATACACACAGTAGAATTTATAGGCAATTTAATTGTTTTTTTTAAAGATTATACTGGATTTTTTTTAGTTTAATGCCCCAGTACTTTAATGA